>BQNB010002407.1:71643-125405 GCA_026074375.1 Tanacetum coccineum | reverse complement strand
AGTTTTTGGCGCCGCTGCCGGGGAGTGAAGTTGTTTAATTCTTATTTATTAGTGTTTTAGTTTAGATTAATTTGCATATTTGCGTGTTTGTTTTTGTGTGTTTAGTTTCCTGCATTGTATATTTTTGCATATTGTGTGTTTTCTGCATTAGTCAAAGTACGCTGTAAATTTTTTTCAAACCAATACGGCGTATAATTTTTTTAAAACCAATACAGTGTATTCAACTCTATCATTAATACGACGTATTCAGTTCACTGAATACGACGTATTAAGCTATTTGACAGTTTTCTTTCCTAGCGAATTTATTACAGGTTAAATATGGACGACCCCAACATTACTATGGAGGAGTATATCAGGCTTGAGGAAGAAAAAGCTCGTAGACGTGGGAAAGTGTTTAATTGGGAAACTGCTAAGTATGGTAAGATCTGGTATGATGAAGACGTTCACGATCTCAGATCCGTTGAAACTGAATTCCCAGCTATAGTCCTCAATGATAGTTTGACATCAAAAGAAACACCTTCTTATGAACCCACGGTAAGTTCTCTTAACGATAAAATTGACTTTAGAATATCGTTTGATGAATCCGACGATGAAGATTACACGGTAATTTCTGACAAAAAATCGTTTTCTTATAAAAAAATTTCTACCAATGATTTGAAAACGGATTCGGAAAATGATAATGAAAAAGTCATGCCTTCACTTCCACTACCCAAGCCTACAGTCAATTGTTTAAATTATTCAGATTTCTTTAAAGATTTTGAGAATGAATTTCCAGCCATTGTTTACAATGATGCTCTAACGTCTAAATCAGATTTCTTAGCTGAACCTACTGTAAATCCTCAACATATCGATGAATTTGATTTAAAAGATGAAACATCATTGTCCGAATGTGATGAAGAGGAACAAAACGTTTTATACTTTAATGATCTATTTTCTTTTAACGTAATTTATCCCGATGATTCAAAATCGGATGAGGACAATGATGATGATAAAATCAATATTGAACACTCTTCGGGGGATTTATCTGTCAAACCATTACCTGATGTAATAAATACCGATGATGGTGCCTATGCACAAAGGTCAAATAAGCTTTTGGAAACAAGTCATGATACATCTAATAAATTTTTCAAAACTGAAACTTTTATCAAGGAAAGACAAAGGGTCAAATTACAAAGTCAAAGGGCCAAAGTTTTCAAAGAGTGGAAGTTGAATATAAGAAGAAAAGGGAAGAAAGAAAGAGCTAGGGTGTAAATTTGGCACATCTTCAAACTCTTTACACATACATTTGGGCGGACAAGGTACAAGGACGATTTCTGCCAACTTCTCAAACCTTTCAAATTAATTCCCGGCTTTCTCGCAAACAGAATAACAACCTCTAACAAACACAACTACTTTTCCCGCCAAAAATCTACACAAACCCAATCCCAAATTTCACAATCCCCGCTCCTTTTCTCTTATAAAACTCGATCATACACCTCTCCCAATCAACAAGCCAACACGTGGCAAGCCCCTATTGGCCATGACACCTCATCAAATTCATCCAACGGCCACAAATAAGCTTATAAAAGATCAAGGGCCACGATTGAATGGAGCATTCTAGAATTCCTTCCCTCTCTTCACCCCTCCTCTATAAATAGCAGCTTAGGACATCATTTTTCGGTGGTTGATTTTATTTTTAAACATTTACTTTGTAATTTTCCCGTTTTTAAGCAATTTAAGCTTTTATTTTAAGCATTTAAGCTTTCAGCTCTTGTAATCATTTCCTTTTCACTTGTACTTCTTTAATTCAGTAATAAAAGTCGATTTACCACAGTTAAATATTCTTTTGTTTTTTTTCATTTGGAAGTTGGATTTCATCAAATAAGCTTTAAATAAGCTCATAAAGCTTATTACTTTTCATAAGCTCAAGTTTAGCTCAATTCCTGTCTTAAGCAATTCATTTACCATTTTTACTCATTTACATTCAAATTATGGATACTTGAGAAGTGTTGAGCTCAATTTGAAAGGACAAATGAAAATAAGCTAAATTCTAGCTTATTTTGGTTTAGAGGCAAGGTGCCATCTAGGAACACTGAGCTTCTACTCTTGGATAGCTCTAGTGTGAAGATTCTTCAAAATCAAGGTTTAATTCTCTCATTTCCAAGTTAGAATTTACCTAGTACTACATTTAGCTTATTTCAGTTACATTTGCTTATACTTGTGCTTATTCCTGTTGCATTTAGTTTAGATAGCTTTTAGTTGTCATTATTCTAAGTTTTCTAAACTTCTAAAATTCCATTTAGATTTTATAATTTTCATTTCTGTCATAGCTATAAGTTTAAGCCTTATAGAGTAACGTGCGCTTATTTCTCTTAATAAGCTAGTAGTTTTACTTCTTAAATAGCTTAATTAGGTTAATTTTAGTATAAGTAGATAAAAAGCTTTACAAAGTTTTAAAGTTTAAAAGGTTTTAGGTGCAAATTAGTTTGACAGAAAACTTTAAAGGAGTGTTTGGTTAAGGCTGAATTTGACTCAAAAAGTCAAAGGAACTATGTCAAACCTTCCTATCTAAGTTTTCTATAGTTAATAAGTTTTAAGCAGGATTTTAGAGTTAGTGTTCAAAATAACAAAGTTTTCAGTTCAAAATTTGATAGCCAGCACCAGGGCACATTTTAACACTGTGTAGATTTTAGATTTTAAGATTTTAAAAAGCATTTTAGAGTTAAGGTTGTGTTGTGCTGTTTTAGATTCATTTAGTGAAAGAGCTAGGCATAAAAGTTTAGTTTATCTTCAAGTGCATTACCATTTGCATCAGCTGCAAAGTGCATCAGCAAGTGCACACTTCAATTTAGCATAATTTTTGCCACTTTTCCATTTTGATTTTTCTCATTTCCTTGTAGAGTTTTATAAAAGCTTTTACCTAAGTAGAACTCACTCTACTAGGTTAGCTTATTTTCAAAAAAATCAGCACCTAAGGTCCATTAATAAGCATTTTAGCTTATTTGAAAAGCTCAAAATAGTTTGAATCCTAAACTTGCACATTTGCAGGTTAATTTTCTTAAAATTTTTGTTAAAGCTTAACTAATTTTTGTTTAGATATCTTTAGCATACATCTTAAGCTACATAGATCCTCTTTTAGTTTTAGTTTTCATCAAGTATTAAGCTCTCAATAAGCAAAAATCCAAAAATCTAGTCAAACTCTTACTTTCTGTGACAGCATACTATTTGCTTATTTTCTAGCTTATTCTTTGGTCTAAAGTTGAAAGTGTCTTTATTAAAGTTGTAGGGAATAAGCTGGTTGTCAACTTTGTAGTTTTGAGTTTTGGCTGAAAATCATTTTTTAAATAAGCTAAATAAGCTGTAATCGTAGGGTCTATTTGGTACTTTTCTTAAAGTGTGGGGTTACCCGTTTCTTCTTCAGTGTAAATTTTCTATACTTACCCCGCCTACCTTGTTCTTTCCTTTATTACACTTTTTACCCTGTCTTTCTTATTAAATAAAATAGTTTTAATATTTTAGAATTTAGTTTAAATAAAATTAGGGTTTAGTTTTAATTGGACAAATTAGGGTTCAATTAGATCATAAAAATTAGGGCTTTTCATACTATTCATTTTCTGCACCTTTTTAGTTTATAAAAACCATTTTTTTATATTTTTCCAATTAAATTTGTATTTTCTAGAAATTTAAATAGACTATTAAATAGATTTGAGATTATTACTTTTTATAGAAAAATCATAACAAATTGAAAAATATGTTAAAATATTTTAATTCTTTTTGCATTAATTTTCATTTTTAATTCTCAGTATTTTTGGTATTTAAAATTTTGTTAAAAGTTGTGTTTTAGTTTTTTAAATTTCAGTTTAGCTCGCGTTTTTAATTCATTTGTTTATGCATTTAATTTTCGTGCTAGTTAAATTGTTTTTCATTTTTGCTATTACGTTTGTAGTGTTAATAAACAATCAAATATCATTTACTATTTCAAACTCGAATCCGAATCATTCTTAAATTTCTATTCACGATTTCGTGGGACACGGACCAGAGTTGTACAATACTTCCCGGATAAAAATATACAAATTGTGTTTTCTTTTGTGAGATTTCTACCTTATATTTCTCTTGGTTGAGAAGTATTTTGGAAAGAATTCTTACGAGATTTAATACTATAAGTATATTGAATTTGTTTTACTACCAACCAAAGTCCAATACGCCGTATCCATCAAGGAAGATACGGCGTATCCGTGCCTGCATTCACCAAAGACCACAAATGAGTAAAGCTTAATACGCCGTATCTAGAAGAAGTCAATACGCCGTATTGAAGATATAATATGTGAATATTCTAGAAGATATCAAACGTGGTCCCTACTCCAAGAAATCCCTAATACGCCATATCCAACTCCTTGGATATGCCGTATCGAACCGACTTCCAGACCTTATAAATAGAAAACTCAAAAATGAGTTTTAGGGGTGCTAAATCATATTCTCGATATCTAAACCATACAAGTTGATTTTCAGAGGAGAAAAAGAGCAGAAGAGGTCGAGCAACGCTATCAATTCCATAGGAGACATCGTGTAATTCCATAACTTTAGTATATCGTTCAGTTTTTGGTATCATTCATTTACTCGGTTAGTTTACCTTGGCTAAATAATTGCTTTTGTATTTTATTATGACATTGAAGACTAATACCTTTGAGTATTTAGCCTTTATTTTGAAGTTCTGAAATGTTTGGTATTTGTGTATCTTGATTTCTATGATTTATCATTGAATGCATTGTTTATGTTTATTAATTTATACTGTTTACGCGCTTTTGTATGCTACTATCATTCAACTGGATCTAGTGATACGGACAAAGTAAATCTAGAGTCAAGGAATAGCTCTACATATAGTAATTTATACACTAGTATTATCAGTATCACAAAATATTGTCCTTCTAAATACGTGTATAAGGATACGCTTCAGGCTTTAACTAGTTAAATTGGTATTGCCAATGGTTTATTAATCGTGTTGACTAGAAGGTGGTGAAACCTAGATATTAACGAATAAACTTCTGATTCCATTGGATAGTTGGAAAAGTGGACTTTCTAGTGTATTTAATCGTCATTAAGCGATAAAGGGGGTAAAGTCTCTACGAGCTAGGGTATAATAAGATCAACATTGCTTTAATCCCTAAGTTAAGATTATAATCAGCGAATAAGGTTTGCTTTATGTGGATGCTTTAAATTATGATAGATTAATGTGTCTAGGTCTTAGAAGAAGTACGCACTATGTCTTAAGAGGATTGACACATCGTGGTGAAGTACGAAGAAATCATTGCATTAAATAAACAAACAACTTTCTTATCGGATTAATAATGGTTAATACACTTTCTTATATAAAGTTCGACGGATCTTTTATCTTTTGTTAATTTGCTTTATGTGGGTTAAATGTCTTGAATTGATTGTAGTCACCATCCAATACTGTGCAGTCTCTTAGGCTGTAAACCCCTTTTTCCTGTAAGAATTTAGGAATTAAGACTGACTTAGGTTTAGAATAGATAGAATTAACATAAATTAGGATTACCAAGATATTAATTAAATTGATAGATTTAACCTCGCTTTAAGTGTTCGACACTCTACTTACTACGAAACTACTACCGATCGGGTACACTGCCCGTTAAAGTGTTGTTTTTAGTTTAGTCGACAAAATATAAATTTAAAACTTGAATCTTAAAAATATACAACACACAATAACACATCATTCTCATATATTGTGCTATTGATCTATGATGTAACACTCTCAGACCCATATTCCGCTGCGACCCTATTTGGGGGTGTTACAGTAATCAAATCGACCGAGTACGAAATGACCTTCGGATCCAGTCAATCAATCAAGGGGAAAATCATGGCAGACTTCCTTGACAAGGTAGATATGCTAGCTAAAGTCACAACAGGCAAGAAATCTACAATGCATGTGAAACCCACGGGCCACGACAAAGAAACCCGGACTCTTCATACTGACGACACGATAAGCAAGGCGGGCTTAGGGGCAGGGTTAGTGCTCAGAAGTCCATCATGATATGTGATGTGTCGTTGTGTGGTGTATATTTTATTGTTTCAAGTTTAAAATTTATATTTTGCCGACTCAACAAAAAACAACACTTTAACGGGCAGTGTACCCGATCGGTAGTAGTTTCGTAGTAAGTAGGGTGTCGATCACTGAGAGCGAGGTTAAATCTATCAATTTAATTAATATCTTGGTTATCTAATCTATGTTAATTCTATTCTAATCCTATGTTAAACCTATGTCAGTCTAAATCCTAATTCTAACAGGAAAAGGGGGTTTTCAGCCTGAGAGACTTGCACGGTTTGGTTGGTGACTACAATCAATTCAAGACACTGTTACCCACACAAGCTAATAGAAAAAAGATAAAAGAGCACTCAAACATTATATAAGAAAATTGTATTAACCATTATTAATCCGATTAGAACGTTGGTTTGTTTATTAAGTGTAATGATTTCTTCTCTCGAGGTGGCATATCATTCTTAAGACTTAGGCGTTACATCATCCTAAGACCTAGACACATTAATTCTGTCACAATTAAAGCATCTGCATAAAGCATCCTTATTTGCTAATTATAATCTATCTTAGGGATTAAAGCAATGGTGATCTTGTTAAACCCTAGCTCATAGAGACTTTACCCACTTACCGCTTAATGGAAATCTATACACTAGTAGTCCACTTGTCCAACTATCCAATGGAATCAGAACGTTATTTGTTGAATTATCTAGGTCACCTGCTAGTCAACACGATCAATAAACCATCGGTAATATCCAATTAACTAGTTAAGCCCGAAGCGTATCCTAGACACAGACTTAGAAGGACAATACTTGTGTAACTATTATTCTAGATGTATAAATTACTATATGGAGAGCTATCCCGGACTCTAGATCTGCTTGGTCCACTTTGCTAGATCCAGTTGAATGATAGGTCGCATACAAAAGCGCGTAAACAAGTATAAATTGATAAACATAAACAAGCACTCAACGATAAATCAAGAAATCGATATAAACAAATACCAAACATTCAGATCTTCATAATAATGGCTAATACCCGAAGGTATTAGCCTTCAAACGTCATAATAAATACAAGAGTAATAATTTAGCCAAGGTAAACTAACCGAGTTAACGAATGATACCAAAAACGAAACGATTACAAAACTGAAAACGATTACAAAAGTATAGGATTAAACGATGTTCCCCTTGGAATTTGAAAACGTTGCTCGATCCTCTTCGCTTCTTTTTCTCCTCTGGAAATCGAATTTTGTGGTTTGGGTTTATCGAGAATATGATTTAGCACACTTAAAACTCATTTTTGAGTTTTCTATTTATAAGGTTTGGAAGTCGGTTGGATACGGCGTATCCATGTATTGGATACGGCGTATTGGGGATTTCTTAGAGTAGGGACCACGTTTGACATCTTCCAGAATATTATATTGATTCCATATCTTGAATACGGCGTATTGATTCCTCTGGATACGGCGTATTGATCTTCATTCCTTTTGTGGTCTTTGGTGAGTGCAGGCACGGATAGCCGTATCTTCCTTGATGGATATAGCGTATTGGTCTTCAGAACAGTAATCTTCAAAATATATGTGGAGTCTGATAGAACTCCTTATATCGTTTAAGCCCAGTTTGTTTAGAACTTATATCTAGGATTAACAATAACAATGATAACAATATGCACATCGGAATTAAATAAAGAACATCAATGTTATTTGAACAAGATTTTATTACCAAACGTTTCCACCAAGCCTCAAATCTATATGATCAGTATAGATTGGTTACCACGTGTAACAGGGATTAAGGAAACCTTAATTACCTTGAGGCTACACCACCACTATAGACGTCTACATTGTATCTTGTGTACACACACACACTTTTCTGGATTCTCATTGAAAGCCTGTGTTTTCTGAATACTAAAACTATGTGTCTATGATCTCTTTATATAGAGAGATCATGAATTACAAATGAAGCTAACTAAAAATAGATAAGGAAACTAAATCTTCTTATTTAAACTTGATCTTCATATCTTTAAAGCATATCTTCTACAATCTTTATGTTCTCCACCAACTTGTAGAATTCCATTGTAGATGAATTTAGTCCCTCTTGTTTCATTCGTCTTCATTTAAGCACATGTAGTTTTGTAATCATCAAATCAATAAACCCAACAATCTTCCCCTATTTTATATTACAAAACTATCTCCATGAATGAAACAATCTTCAATGCTTCCCCTTAACTTATGATCTCCTTGAACATGCCACCACACATAATAAGCTGCAAATCAATACACCTGTAATCTTTTTCCCCTTTTTGTAATCATCGAATAAGGTTCTTCTGTAGATATGCAACTTGGATCATAACACCTACAAATCATATACCACAACTACTAATCCAGCCTTCCAATACTCAAATTGCCCACCATTACGCACAATAAGAAAAAAATGTTACTGAGCAGTAGAAATATAAACTACCAGTAGTAATAAAGATCAACAGTAGTAACAAAACACTTCACTTCAAGTGGTGCATGAACATATCCTGATGGTTAAACATTTTGTCAATAAGCTTCCCTTGAAACCCATATGTTAACCATCTCTTGAATCTTTAATTCTGTAAGCTCTATGTAATGATCACTGATGAAGAAAACTAAGTATAACGAACTTGATGCTGAAGTAGAATAACCCAAACTTGTGTCTTATATCTTGCACTATCCACGTGACGTCAAACTCATACCAAGACCAAAGTATAAGTAGATCGCAACCTCTTGACAAAATCCTCATCTATATGGGACACTGAGTACAACAACGTAACTCCTTAAAGTGATAGCAAATGTGAGCATTGAGCACCTTAAGAGAAATCACACACCTTTGCTAGATTCGTCAAGTCTTCGTCACATCATTGAAAACACAAACAAGTTACCTCCAAATGTTGTAAGCCATTTGAGATATGATAAGAACACAAACCTGTGAAACTCCACTTCACCGTCAAATAAGTCATAAACAATCGTCTCCGTAACCAATTAAACCAATAAAATATGAGCCTTTAATCTGTTAAGAACATATAAACCAAATCTAAAAATCTTCTTCATGTGTGTGTCATCCGATAACCAAAACCATGAACTGTCCAATATCTGATGATACTAGCAGTATTAATATCATCAAGTAATATTAACTCTCTTTAAACCCAATGCTAGCAGTACTAACGGACAGTATTAACATTTTGACTTACTACGGTTGTAGACCAAACAAGCCCATGCAGTATTAAATTTCCCCTTAAACCATGCAGTAGTACTATCAATCACAATAGCAGTATAACTTTGGTATAGTTCTAACGTAGTAACTCTTTAGCAGCAGTTGTAATTTTATTAGTATGGACAGTACTTGAATCAACCATAAGAACTATACGAAGAACTAACCAACAGTAGTAACGAATACCATGTAGTACCATCCATGACGAGCAACACTAAAAATTACTAACAGTGGTAATCGATACCAAGCAGTAGTAACAATGAAGAGCAGCACTAATGGTTCAGCAGTAGTAACAATACACTAGCAGTATTAACTACTAACTAGCAGTATTAACTTTTGTCAAGCAGTAGTAAAAACATAGAAGCAATATTAACCAAGTAAGAGCAACATTAACCATGCATAAGCAGTACTAACTTTTATGAAGCAGCATTAACTTTAATGGCAGTAGAAACATCAACGCAAGTAGTACTAACTTGTATTGGCAGTATAAAGTGCTCCTTCATCCATTCCTTTTTGTTACACTTTTTAGCGTCAGTAAAGCACCAATATTTACGATAACCAGCAGTACTGTATCTCGTGGCAGTAGTAACCACCAATTACCACTGTTAAGGATACCTTTTTTTTAAGTATCCAGACGACACTTTTTTAAGTGTCACAAAGCTGTCACAAGTCTGTCACAACAATACCTAATAAACGTTCCTTTTACAGAATTAGGATTTGTGAACAACCCTAATATTTACCAACATTGTCTTGTACCAAAGGAACCAAAAACAATTCGAACCATTGTATCTTCTGCTTGATCAAATTAGGTTTTATAGAAAACCCTAAAAGCATCAAATATGATCTAAATATCAAAAGCAGAAACTTGTACCTTCTTTTTCCTTTATAGGTTCAACTTCAAAAACCTTATAGATCCTAGATCGAGAGCCTCGTGGCTCTGATACCACCTGATAGGATCTTTGTAAGCTTAGATTGTTTAGATCTTTATATCTAGGATTAACAATAACATTGAACATAACATATGTATAGCGGAATTAACATAAGAACAATGATATTGAACAAGGTTTTATATTCAAACGTTTCCACCAAGCCTCAATATTATTTGATCAGAATAATACAGTTACCTATCTCTATCAGTAACAGGGATCAAGGAAAACCTTGATTACCTTGAGGCTACATCACCACTATAGACGTCTACATCTCTAACTCTTGCACACACACATATTTTTACTGTGTACACACACTTTTCTGGATGCTTAAACTATGTGTATATGATCTCTTTATATAGAGAGATCATGACTTACAAAGGAAGTTAACATAAAGATATAAATAAGTAAATCTTTTAAACATTAAGAAATATCTTCTGTTATCTTTATCTTCTTAAAGAGATCTTCATCTATTGATATCTTTGACCAAGACATTGCAATAAGTGAGTTAAAGAAACTCATTGAGAAGATGAAAGGAAAATCGGTGGATACTAAGTTTGTAAAACCATCAGTTATTCGACAACCAAATGCTTTTAGATTTCAAAAACCATCTATTTTAGGTAAACCAACTCCTTTTTTAGACTCTCTCGAGAAGAAATATTTTTCAAAGTCAAGGTCGGTTACCAGAACTAATGTGTTACAGAATTTAACAAAACCAGTCACTCCATATATTTTTCCTCAAAAGCATACAGAATCAGCAGTTCAAAAGAATATAAATTGATTGCACCAGGAATGTTCATAATGCACACTAGGTCAGCTGAAACTAGAACATAACAATTAACACATGAAATTAGAAAAACTAACAAACGTGTGTCTTTCTCTACATGAGTAAATTCCACTACTAGCGTTAGCATACCACATATGTTGTTATGTAAGCAAGAGGAAGTTCGGATTCAGTTGAGTGCCGAACAAGCTGTTTAGATGGATGAAACAGATGATGAACCTAAAGATCAAGAATTGGAAGCACATTACATGTACATGGAAAATATCCAAGAGGTCATTCTAGATGCTGCTGACAATTCTGAACCCATCTTTGATACTGAGCCATTGCAAAAGGTACATAATAGTGATGATGACTATAATGTGTTTGCCAATGAGAGACATCATCTTGAGCAACCTAAATCTGTTAATGACACATATTTAATGGAACAAGGTGATACTAATATCACTCCTGATTCAGCGGATATGAGTAATAATGGAGAAGAGGCTGACCAGGATGATCAAATTCTTTAAAAAGAACAGGAATTACTTGCTTCTTTAATTGAACAAATGAAAACTAAAATTGATGGAATTAAACAAACCAATAAGTCTTTAGAATCATCAAATAAATCTTTACGATAAACAAACGCGTTCTTAAATAATAAGCTTGAGAGGTACCAATATTTTGATTTTGTAAAAAATGCTCGTCTTAAATGTGCAATATCTTATGGTTTACTCGAAGAACAAAAAGTAAAATCTAAAAAGTCTTTTAGTGCTTATACTGAAAAAAATACTAAGTTTGAATCAAAAGATTTCAAAAATGGAAAACGAGCTTTCTGTATATAAACGAACAATTTCCACAATTTCATTTCAAAAATATAAACAAGAAAAGTTTTTCAAAACTCGTGAAGATAAAGAAATCGAAAAGGTCATTAGTTTGGAAAACCATGTCAAAGTTTTAAATGACATTGTTTATAAAACCGATCAGTCAGTTCAAACGATGAATATGCTTAATAGGAATTGTAAAAAAAGTTTTGTCAAACCTCAGTACCTCAAGAAACCTCAAAGTGTGAATCCACGTCTGTATGATATAGGATGCTATAATGATAATCTTGCCTTAATACTAGCTCATGAATTTGACAAAACGATTCGTCTTGCCCAAGAAAGTCGATCCAAATTAAGTGATTTAATTAAACCTTTTGATTATAAAAAACTGAATAACCTTTACGAATTATTTGTTCCTCAACGTGAAAAGTCAGCCAAACAAAAGTATTTTTCAAACGATTTGAAAAAGAGCTATACACCTAAAAAGAATGCATACTCAAAAGAGGTTTTTAGAAAACAAATGATTTTGTTGGAAAAACACATGGGTGAAACACTTCCCTGGTCTCAAAAATGTAAAAGTAGTGAAAAATTCGAGTTTATAAAACAAGATGTTTAGTCTTTTCATAATGCAATGCACGTTGTTTCGAACTAATAATTGGTAATCGCTGGCTCATTCTAGTCAGTTCAGACATGAAAGTTTTCATTGAACAAAAACTAAACCCAACTACTAAACGTCTAACAAATGTTGTCTTCGAATTTTATCAAACTTTGAAAGAAGAAATGGTTAGAGATTTGAAATATTTTAAATCTCTAGAAAATGAAGTTAATCTCTTCAATCTCAACTATAGACTCAACAGACACAGTTTTCAAACGAAATTGATCGACTTTTCAAAGAATTTACTATGTTGATCACATGAATGTTATACTTGGTGTGTACACTACTCTTGATGAATACTCAGAAATGTCATGTGATTATTTGAAAGCATTGGAAAAATGTCAAAATCTTGAAAATGAGCTTTCAAAAAGAAATGAAAATGTCAACAACAAATCATTTAATGAATTGTCAAAAAGGTTTTCAAAACTTAAACAACACTCGATTAATCTTGAACTTGTTTTACAACAATCTCAGGAACAGATTAAAAATGACAAAGTTTGGAAATAACACAAATCTTCTTCTTTTCGAGATCTTAATGAACAATATTTCGTAATAAATGATTTGAAAGCTCAGTTACAAGACAAAGACATTGCAATAAGTGAGTTAAAGAAACTCACTGAGAAGATGAAAGGAAAATCTATGGATATTAAGTTTGTAAAACCATCAGTTATTCGACAACCAAATGCTTTTAGATTTCAAAAACCATCTATTTTGGGTAAACCAACTCCTTTTTCAGACTCTCTCGAGAAGAAAGATTTTTCAAAGTCAAGGTCGGTTACCAGAACTAATGTGTTACATGATTTAACAAAACCAGTCACTCCATATATTTTTCCTTAAAAACAAACAGAATTAGCAGTTCAAAAGAACACAAATTGATTGCACCAGGCATGTTCATAATGCACACTAGGTCAGCTCAAACTAGAACACAATAGTTACCTCAGGAAATTAGAAAAACTAACAAACGTGTGTCTTTCTCTACATGAGTAAATTCCACTACTAGCGTTAACAAACGCGTCTCTTCCATAATTCTCCACCAGCTTGTAGAATTCCAATCTGCTAGATTTAGTCCGTATGTTTCATTCTTTTATTTATTTTGTCTCATCAAATCTAGAATCCCAACATACAGATTTAAAGCGATTTGTCCTCAAGCATGTATTATAGGTCCGCGATTTGAGTCTAACATTCACCCGATTTGGGTAAGGCTTCTAAGCGGTTTGATCAAGTCTCATTAGGCGATTTGACATAATTCAATCCAGCGATTTATTTCCAAGGTTCCCGCGATTTGATAACAGTTATTCAAGCGATTTGATATACTTCAAGAAGCAATTTGATCACTTCTCATACGCGGTTTGAGGTAACACAGATTCAAGCAGCAATTTGATCTTGGCGGGAACAATACATTTCAAAGTTACAAGCCCTAACACCAAGTTACAATTTCAGTCCCTTTAAACCTAACTCAATTCATCGTTAAGTCCTTAACAGTTTTAGTCTTCTAGCATGAAAGTTAATTACAAACTTAATCCTTATTTTTGTATTTACACTTTCAATTCCTCAAAGTTCAAAGCTATAACACCGTCAGTCCTTTAATCATCCAAGAACGTTAACAAAACACAATTACATCACAACATCTACTTAAGATCACATTCATAACAACATCAAAATGTCTAATACCAACAATAATTTACAAACTCAAACATCAAGTGCTCTTTACAATGCCATCATGGAAGTTGGTGGTAAAGATCGTCCTCTAATATTAGCACCTGGTAATTACGTTAAGTGGAAATCCTAAATCAAAATATACATTTACACCAAACCAAACCATGAGCTTATCCACTTCTATCTTATGAATCCACCATACAAATACAAATATAAAGCTTCTGATGATACACCTGCTACACCTGGTAATGATGGTACTCCACGACAACCAAGGGAAGAGGTAATGAAGACATATGCAACTGATTAAGAGGATATTAAGAAATGGATTACTGCTGTCACACCCCGCTAGAAGCAAAAACACGGGATGTGACATAATGATTTACATCGCACAAGATATAAGATTACACCATAATTTAATATCGAGAATTTGATTTACAAAGTTACGTTGAATACAGTTTAAATATGAAATACATGCATGTCCTTGGAAAAGTATCGTGGTCATTGTAAAATCGTGTACTCCTTTACCTCCAATTTATAATATTGATCACACCTGTAAATGATACTCGAAAAGGTCAACATAAAGTTGATGAGCTCGTAGGTTTTAGGAAAAACCCAATTGTTGTGCAAGAATATAAGAGTGGACAGTTGTGCAATATAAAAGCAGAATGCATATAACAGTATTTAAATTATCAACACATCATACCAGGTATCCCAACCAAATTAACATATCACATATCCCGCGCACTTATAGTCCTCCGAACCTATCGCCTACTAGCTAGAGCTACACAGTCGGTTAAATAGTATAGTGCAGAAATTCCTAGTGGAACTTCACATACATAGATCTCAATTATTTGCATAGTGATATGTGTGAAAACACATATCCATTTTATATCAAAATAAACCCTAAAAATACAAAATTGTGCTTAAAATGCTTGAATATTGCTTGTTTTGTCTTAGTGATTGTGTAGGTGCGGATATTGCAAAAATCCCAAGAAAACGGTTAAAAACCCGACAAACACGGACTCGGGAACGGAAGAGCACGCAAAAAGCTGGGAGGAAGCTATCAAAGTCAAACCCTAGTCAAAGTTCAGTCAACTTGGTCAACCAAAGTCAAAGTCACAACAAGACAAAAATCCCAAAGTTACCAAACAGTCCTTCATAAATCTCTAAATTACAAAAGTGGTCCCTAATACCTAAAATTAGTTAACACCCGTTAACTAATAAATCCTAAACAAAACAACCCATTTCTTATAACCAACACCCGGCCCAACCATTTCTCAACCCAAGGCCCATTTCCCTTTTATAATTCCCAAGTCAAAGCCCGGGTCAAAATAATCAAACGCACCTTTTATAAGTTAAAAAAGGGCGGGAGATACAGTTTTACTGTTCATCTCCTTCCCCAAATTAACCTCTGGATAAAAACAAGGGGAAAATGGTAATTGACAGCATGGATGGGTAATTCAAGGGATAAGGTACTAGTTGGCAGGATAAAACGTCACCCAAGCCCTCTCATTGGTGGAAACCCACAAAGGGAATGCCACGTTGGATGCTAAGTAACACTCAAGGATGGGATTTTTACACTTGAAGTACACTCAGAAGAAGCACAACATGTCACAATCACAGATTGCCACGCTGGCAATCCGTGTGAGCTAAGATATGATCTAACGGCCAAGATTAATCTTCCAATGATTGAAAGAATGAATGGCAGTGATTGATTGGAGCGTGTAACAGACCTGTACCTAGAAGCTTCTCCAACGGGCTATATAAAGCCTCACTCCTCACACACAAGGGCATCTTTCTTTTCTAGTAGTTAGCTTTTAGAATTTTTAGCTTAATTTAGTTTTAGCTTATGCAAATTTACTTTCAAATGTAATCTTCTCTTTTAGCTATTTGAAATTTTCAACTTTCAAGCATTGTAATCCACTTTGAGTTATAATAAAATCCTTATTTTCAGTTTTCATAAGTTGTTTTTACTCATAAAGCTCTTAATCATTTTCAAATGTTAAGCTACTATTCCATAAGCTACTCATAAGCTCTCACAAGTCTCTAAGCTTGTGATAGAGCTCAATTCAGTCTTTAATATAATTAAATCTTAAAATCAGTTAAGCTTAAATACCTTGATTTAATTGGATTGAGAGCTAATGGAAGGGAAGCTAGCCATGGATGAGCTTCCAAGGACTTTACTAGCTTATCCATAAGGATAAGCTAGAGCTGTTGATGCTCATTTGAGCTTAATATAGCCTTTGTTTAGCTAAGGCACTTGTAAGTCTTCTTTACTTTTCTGTCTTTAGTTTTCTTAGTATAGTTTTGCTTAAATTTGCTTATTAATTGCTTACATGCTTATTTAGTTGCTTATTTGAGCTTAAATCTGTTTCTAATTGCTTATTAATGATGAATGTCTATCTGTCTTTAGTTTCCTTAATATAGAATTTAGATTTACTCATTTTGTCCTATAAATCATAAAAACCAAAAAAAATATTTAGCATAGTTTGTAGGACTTTAATTCTAGCTTTTCTAGTTGTTGAAATAAGCTCACTAGGTTAGTTATAAGCTACTAGCTATCTGGTATTAAGGTTTCATTAACTAGATTTTAGAATCATAAGCTAATATGAAATTTGTCTAGCTTTAAGAGGTGTTAGGATTAGTGTTGTTGAACCTCTAAAAGTCAAGGTTACTTTATGTTTTCAATTTAGTCAGCTGTGTTTTTACAATTAAATAAGTTTTAAAAAGGTTTGAGAGCTTAGTTTTTGCTTGAAAACATTTTGAGGTTCAATATGCAATCCTGAGCACCAGGGGACTTTTTCATTTTTCTTAGCTTGTTAAAAATTTATCCAAGTCTTTATAGGCTTGATTTTTGCTTGATTAGTGTTTTGACACACTCTCTTTGAGTGTCTAATGCAGGTTTACCTTTAAAGGTAACCTGCAAATTGGTTTTGTCCCTTGGTCAATTGCATTAGCAATAATAACTGCAGTTACTACTGTTTTCCTTTTCATTTGCATTTAAGCTTGTTTAAATAAGTTTTAGGTTTTAAAATTGAGTAGGCTCATAGTTTAGATATAGGACTAGTTAGTTTAAAAGTTAAAATTTCAATTTCTAGCTTAATTACTAGGGTACATTAGCTTCTAAAGTTTTTAAAAATCCTTAAAAAAACCAAAAACAGTAGTAACTAGATTTAGCTTTTTAAAATTAGATTTTTAGCTTTTAAGATCCAGTTTTGTGGTTGATAATTATAGCTTATAAGTAGTAAGATAAGTTATCAAAAGCTCAGCTTCTTTCATAGCTTAATGTGCATTATAGTTTAAATAGATTTTGAGTTTTTAGTCAAAATTTCTAAGTTAGCCTCTTAGATCATCTAATTTAGATAGCTTATAGTGTTTTTAGCTTAAGTAGCTTTTCAAATTTAGATACTATACCTCATTAGCTTTCTAGGACAGTTTTTGTTTTTAAATTTGAGCTTAAAATGAGTTGTGTGCAAGCTTATAAGTGAAAATTAGATTTTTGGAGCTCAAAAGCTCACTTTCTGAGGCAGCAGCTTCATAAGCTCTTTAAGAGCTTATTTTTTAGTTTCAGCCTAAATTGTTTTTGTTAAAGTTGCTTAAAAAAGGTTCCTTAACAACTTTTGTTCTTTAAGTTTTTTTTTAAAAACAGGGAAGTGGAAGTCGGGGGTGAGCAAGGCTCGAACCCCCGACCTCAACACCTCAACCCTTTTATAAACACACACACCACACTCCCTACCGCTGTGCCCTTGGGTCTTTTTCATAAGACTCTTGCACAATTAATTATTTATATTCATTTTAGCCCAATAAGCTTATTAAGCTGTTTCAGCTTATTTCGTGGCTTATTTGATAAGCTGTGATCTCGGGTTTATTTTTCCTAGGTTTTAATTAGTATAAGCTAATTTCTGTAATTTTTCTAGAATTTTTATAGTTCGTTTAGTATTTTTAAGCATTTATTTTCATAAAAACTTTAAAAAATCATAAAAAATAGAAAAATAATCAAAAAAATAAAAATCTTTTTTAGAAAATTTTCCTTTATTATAAAGTTCATAGGAAAATTAGTTTTGCTTTCGTAGGGTCTTAATTGCAAAATTTGGTTATTTATAAAAACGGGATTCATTCCCGTTCTCGTTTTTCATGTTTTAATGCTCATTTTAACTATGTTTTTGTTCTAGTTTTCTTTAAACTTTTTTTAGTCAAATAGAGTCCATTTGAAAAGAAAATTTTAAGTTAGGTTTATTTTTAGTAATTTAAGGTTTTTGACCTCCGTTTAAGAGTCCCGTTTTGCGTTTTTAGTTAAATTTTGGCTTCCCGTTATTTGTCTTTATTTTTAATTGTTAGAATTTTAATTTTAATTTTTAAATGTAGACAATCAAATCAATCTATGTCTTCAATTAGAGGGGTATTTATAAGTGTGAAACCCATCTTCATTTTACTTATTCTACTGATGTGGGATTGGGTTTGCACCCAACAGAAAATAGAAGCAAATATGCATTCTGATACGATAATCTAAGTCAGTTTATTCAATTTAATCGATATAACTATTTGTACTGAAAATGATTGTGATGGTGGACTATATCAAGGTATCGAATTTAGAGGATATCACACAGATAATATATACCGGATATATAAACAGGTAGTGACTAATTAAAACTTAAAACAACAACCAGTCTTAAAACGTTTACAAGGTAACACAGAGTCTTATAAACCTTAAAAATCCCTATGATCGTCCTTAACTCTTGTCTAAGTAATCCCTAATTCTAGTTGACGGCAAGGGATGTTTTATTCTATAAAATTGCCACTACTAATTATGCCAAAAAATGGTAGTTGAAGAGAAAAAAACTACTCGTACTATCTTGCTAAAAAACAACACTAGTCGAAAAGAAAAAGAAACAACCTCGGTTGTTTCTAATTCGCTAACCGTATGAGAATGAAAATATTGTTAGAAGAATATCTTCATTCTCGTGTGTTGAAAGCTATAAAAGAAAAATCGAGTAACATCTCTTCGACTAAAGAAGCAAGAACTTCATTTTCTAATTCCAAACCGACCTCTTCCTTTCCTACTTGTTGGTTATAATTTGTCCAAGATGCTCCTTTCTCCATATCTTTTATATATTCTGGCTTATAATTTTCAGACTCAAACGTCTCTTTTTTCTGCCCGTTGAGCCAATCTTTCGCTTCTTGCAATATTTCGTAGTTAGAGACATTTCCATCAGTAACTTGTTCTGAAAAATAACTTAGCAAGACGTTTTCTGTCATTGTGGAGTCACATAGATAATGATCAGAAGGCATTGTTGCTTTCAATAGTTGAAGCAATGCCGCTACCTTCTTTTCAGTTTGATTCTCTTCTGGGGAGAACTCTTGTTGGTCGTGCGCTCTAGACTCTGATAACGTGATCCTATCTTCTAAGCGTACAGGCTTTAGTTGAGCAAGACTCTTAATTCTGTGAACTTTGTGCATCAGTTTTGGTTTGGATCCTGTGTTATATACAGTTTGTGTGAGTCGATATACACTTTATAAAATTTTCAATTAAGAAAGATGAAATAAGAGGCATATAACTTGACCTTCAATATAAAGGTGGCTAGGTTGGAAAGGTGAAGTCACCTCATCTTCCTCATCGTTGTCATTATCGAATGGAAAATCCATAACGGAAACCGGACTAAACTGCTCTTTCTTCTCACTTTCGCCATCTTTCTGTTAATCATCATTATGACACTTACATTCAAAAATTGCAATCATATGTATGCCTTAAGGGTTATGGACTTATAGTTCTCATACATATAGTACCTTTTTTTGTCCAATAGACGATAGTTTCAGTAAGTACTTAAGTTCATTATGTATGTTTAAGGTTATACTCCGTATATCTTAGTATTAGACATTAAACATTACATGAATGTAAATTAGTACCCACATTCTCATGTTTATCATGCACTGTCAAAGAAGGTCAACAAGTTTGAATCTTAAGGAAAAGACAAAGTATGGTCATTCCCAGGTAAGTAAATCCCAAGATTTATAAGTTGTAAGATATCAAGGTCAACTCACAAAAACACAACACAAATGACATCTGCCTTACACTATTCACTCAAAAATCTTAATTGTAAACTTAAACACATTGGAACTCGATAATTCATATTTCCCAAACCCTCCTATTATATTAACACCGATTTGTTACTCGTTTAACATTATATTAACCCGACATTACGTATCAAATTCAGAGAACCGAACGAAGCATTGAATGCAAATGCATAAAACACAAAGAGCAAAATCGTGCATGTTGTTGAAATAACAAATCGACATAATTAGATGGTGCATTTTGGTGATAGAAACTCGAGTTAGCATTTACGTCACAACTTAAACCACTAACTTAAGTTTAGTTACGCGCACATAGCTTATAACATGGCTAAAACCCGACGAGTAAAACTTTTCTAATATAACTTCGATATGGTTCCATCTGTGACACAATGATAAACCCCGTTGGAATCTTAATGGCTGATACCATGTGAGACAATGATAAACCCCGTTGGAGATATGTTTTATTCATACGATATTTATAGAGTACATAGCATAATGAAACCCTAATGGACCCTGAGCCCACAAACCGGGTCGGGCCTATTTATCCTCTAATACCATCTACATTTTTGTTAGTGTATCAATATTGAGGTGACTAAACAAGTACAAGGTGGTTGTTTAAAGTCATAATCTGATGTCAAGTTTCAAATAAATAATGAACAACTCAGTGATTTAAGGATTAGAGTGCAAAAAACAGTCCCTTCAGCTTTTAACGGCACAGATTAAGCTAAGGAATGACACGTAAGCAAGATCTAGGGTTTAGAATGACAGATACAAATAGTTAGAATATCACGTGCATGAGATATACCAAAACGTGGATTTCATAATAAAAAAAATAAAAATATTACTCAGGCCCCTACCCAGCTATTTCATCTCCTCTTTCCACGCTGTGAAACTTAAATGCCTTAAATAATTTACAATAATTCAAATTCCTATCATTATATTTAATCACTTTGAATTTCAAACACTTTTTTTACCTACGGTTAAAAACTTATGAACATCTTAATAATTGACTTTTCATAAATAACCTACATTAGTAGCTAGTACCATCACATGTAAAACATAATAATTTCATTCCTTTTTATGTTATTGATCATAATTTACCTACATTTCTTTCAATGCTATTTATGGGATATAAATGTAAAGTGAAAATTTGCTTAAATAAGTGTACTACATTATGTGCACTATAGGGTGCAAAGCATTGAATTCGATCATGAGTCTCACCTTTGTTTTTTCGTTAGCACCAGTGGTCGTAGTTGTTGTTGTTGTGGTCGCCTGTTTTCTGTCAGGAGTGTTGGTGGTAGTCGTCGTTACCTTGTCGGTTTGAGCTAAATTGATCTCCAAATAACCGCCCGTGCCAGATGAATCTGATGTGGCAGTGAAGTAACTCTCGGATGACAACGAACTGTTGCTTTTACCATTAGACACAATGTCAATCTTTTGTTTGACAGGCTCCTTGAAAGAATCCAATCTTTTAAACTCTTTGTCACTTTGACCACTTGTTTTCTTCCAAAAACCGCGCTTGGATAGATGGAAACTCTTGAAAACATTAGCCACAGCATTAGAAGCCTTGTGCAAAACCGACGATTTTGGTTTACGCTTCTTTTTTGATCTATTTTTGAGTAGCTTATTTTGTGTAGCAGGGTTGAGTTTAATGTGCTTATTAAGATCAATTTCAATAAGGTAACGAACTTTGGTGCAACATTGTCTGCGTGGATATGATCTAAAGCCGTTAGAAGAACATGAGCTAAGATCATCGAGTAGATAATCTTTGAGCAAGCCAGATTTCGGCAACGGGATTTTAACCATCCTTGTATCGGTCGAAAATGAAGCTCTAGCAGCCATTTTGAGTGTGGAGTGTAATAAGGTTAGGTGAGATATGGTGTAAAATGTAAGAGAGATCTAGCTAAGGTGACTTCTTATTGAAGATCTCAAGAATTGGGTAGCTGAATTGAAGCATCAGCAATGGAGATTGTATTGTATTAGTGAAGAAGAGATTTTGGAGTGATGAGGGATTGCTTGTTCAAATAGGGAGATGCTATTATTATAAGTGGTTTATTATTTGAATCTTAAGTTTACTTATTTTAATCAAGTTAGTGTTCATTAAACAAGTTACATAATACTATGGTGCATCAACTATTATGTATTCATTGCTTTAGTCCTTTGAGTTTGTCGGTCCAAAGTTACATGAACATACATTCATTTTCATAATAGTTTTAATAATAGTTATAATAAGCACTATTACCATACTAATCATTATAGTTCTAATAATCACCATTACTATACTTAGAAAAAGAAAATGATATATATATCGTAGGAGGATTAAAATATCAACATTTTTTATTGACCTAACCCGACCTACATGGTTTTATGAGTCTGAACTTTAAATTTAGAGAGAATTACATAAATCGTCCTTGTGGTTTGCCGGATTTAACAGATTTGGTCCCTACGCTTTTTTTATCGGGTTTAGTCCTTGTGGTTTTCATCCATTGCGGGTTTGGTCCCTTGGTCAAACTAAGAAAATGTTGGTCAAGGGACCAAACCCGCAATGGATCAAAACCACAAGGACCAAACCCGATGAAAAAAAGCACAACGACCAAATTTGTTAGATCCGACACACCACAAGGACGATTTATGTAATTCTCTCTTAAATTTATTGTCATGTGATTATCATTCGATATGTGTGAAAACACATATCCATTTTATATCAAAAATAACCCTAAAAAGATAAAATTGTGCTTTAAATGCTTGAATATTGCTTGTTTTGTCTTTGTGATTGTGTAGGTGCGGATATTGCAAAAATCACAAGAAAACGGTTAAAACCGGGCAAACACGAACACGGGAACGGAAGAGCACGCAAAGAGCCGGAAGTTTTCTACAAAAAGGTCAAAAAGTCAACCTTCAGTCAACCCTCAGTCAACCCTTGGTCAAAAACACAAAAAGACAAATCCAAAGTTACCAAACCAGTCCCTCATTTATAAACCAATTCACAAAAATAATCCTTAAAAGTCCTAACGGTCGTTAACTTTTATTTATAAAAGTTAACACTTGTTATCTTTGTTATTAAGACCAAACCCATTACCCGAATTTAACCCTTGGCCCAAAACCAACACCCGGCCCAAACCCAAGTCAAAGCCCCGGGTCAAAATAATCAAACGCACCTTTTATAAGTTAAAAAAGGGCGGGAGATACAGTTTTACTGTTCATCTCCTTCCCCAAATTAACCTCTGGATAAAAACAAGGGGCAAATGGTAATTGACAGCATGGATGGGTAATTCAAGGGATAAGGTACTAGTTGGCAGGATAAAACGTCACCCAAGCCCTCTCATTGGTGGAAACCCACAAAGGGAATGCCACGTTGGATGCTAAGTAACACTCAAGGATGGGATTTTTACACTTGAAGTACACTCAGAAGAAGCACAACATGTCACAATCATGGATTGCCACGCTGGCAATCCGTGTGAGCTAAGATATGATCTAACGGCCAAGATTAATCTTCCAATGATTGAAAGAATGAATGGCAGTGATTGATTAGAGCGTGTAACAGACCTGTACCTAGAAGCTTCTCCAACGGGCTATATAAAGCCTCACTCCTCACACACAAGGGCATCTTTTTTCTAGTAGTTAGCTTTTATAATTTTTAGATTAATTTAGTTTTAGCTTATGCAAATTTACTTTCAAATTTAATCTTCTCTTTTAGCTATTTGAAATTTTCAACTTTCAAGCATTGTAATCCACTTTGAGTTATAATAAAATCCTTATTTTCAGTTTTCATAAGTTGTTTTTACTCATAAAGCTCTTAATCATTTTCAAATGTTAAGCTACTATTCCATAAGCTACTCATAAGCTCTCATAAGTCTTTAAGCTTGTGATAGAGCTCAATTCAGTCTTTAATATAATTAAATCTTAAAATCGGTTAACCTTGAATACATTGATTTAATTGGATTGAGAGCTAATGGAAGGGAAGCTAGCCATGGATGAGCTTCCAAGGACTTTACTAGCTTATCCATAAGGATAAGCTAGAGCTGTTGATGCTCATTTGAGCTTAATATAGCCTTTGTTTAGCTAAGGCACTTGTAAGTCTTCTTTACTTTTCTGTCTTTAGTTTTCTTAGTATAGTTTTGCTTAAATTTGCTTATTAATTGCCTACATGCTTATTTAGTTGCTTATTTGAGCTTAAATCTGTTTCTAATTGCTTATTAATGATGGATGTCTATCTGTCTTTAGTTTCCTTAATATAGAATTTAGATTTACTCATTTTATCCTATAAATCATAAAAACCAAAAAAAAAATATTTAGCATAGTTTGTAGGACTTTAATTCTAGCTTTTCTAGTTGTTGAAATAAGCTCACTAGGTTAGTTATAAGCTACTAGCTATCTGGTATTAAGGTTTCATTAACTAGATTTTAGAATCATAAGCTAATATGAAATCTGTCTAGCTTTAAGGGGTGTTTGGATTAGTGTTGTTTAACCTCTAAAAGTCAAGGTTACTTTGTGTTTTCAATTTAGTCAGCTGTGTTTTTACAATTAAATAAGTTTTAAAAAGGTTTGAGAGCTTAGTTTTTGCTTGAAAACATTTTGAGGTTCAATATGCAATCCTGAGCACCAGGGGACTTTTTCATTTTTCTTAGCTTGTTAAAAATTTATCCAAGTCTTCATAGGCTTGATTTTTGCTTGATTAGTGTTTTGACACACTCTCTTTGAGTGTCTAATGCAGGTTTACCTTTAAAGGTAACCTGCAAATTGGTTTTGTCCCTTTGGTCAATTGCATCAGCAGTAGTAACTGCAGTTACTACTGTTTTCCTTTTCATTTGCATTTAAGCTAGTTTAAATAAGTTTTAGGTTTTAAAATTGAGTAGGCTCATAGTTTAGATATAGGACTAGTTAGTTTAAAAGTTAATTTTCAATTTCTAGCTTAATTACTAGGGTACATTAGCTTCTAAAGTTTTTAAAAATCCTTAAAAAAACCAAAAACAGTAGTAACTAGACTTAGCTTTTTAAAATTAGATTTTTAGCTTATAAGATCCAGTTTTATGGTTGATAATTATAGCTTATAAGTAGTAGGATAAGTTGTCAAAAGCTCAGCTTCTTTCATAGCTTAATGTGCATTATAGCTTAAATAGATTTTGAGTTTTTAGTCAAAATTTCTAAGTTAGCCTCTTAGATCATCTAATTTAGATAGCTTATAGTGTTTTTAGCTTAAGTAGCTTTTCAAATTTAGATACTATACATCATTAGCTTTCTAGGACAGTTTTTGTTTTCAAATTTGAGCTTAAAATGAGTTGTGTGCAAGCTTATAAGTGAAAATTAGCTTTTTGGAGCTCAAAAGCTCACTTTCTGAGGCAGCAGCTTCATAAGCTCTTTAAGAGCTTATTTTTGAGTTTCAGCTTAAATTGTTTTTGTTAAAGTTGCTTAAAAAAGGTTCGGAATTGACCTCCATCGATTCATATTGGGCGCGAACAATTGCAAAACTCAGTAGCGAATACTACGGATAGTCCGATTTCGATATGAAACTATAAAGACTTCTATCACACGATGTTAAAGACTCTGTAAGGACACAAACCTTCCATGTGACAATTGGTCCATCACTTACCATATCCGTAAACACGCTGCTTCCCCACCGACACCCAACTTCTTAAAAACCTCTGGAGCCCATGATGCACCAATGCAGACCCACAAGGTTTTTTTTATTCCAAACACATCTTTCATCTGGAATAAAATCGTGAGAAACATCTTTGAACTCCAAAAATATCTCTTTTAACGCCTTTGAAGTCTTGACTCTTTCCACTTGATCCATAGAAGTCGAATTCCAACCAAACCCAACGTCCCCAAAACTATCTAAGACAAATATCGAATCCCTCAGAAGACATATGTTTTAGAAGCTCTGAAATGACACTTAAATCTTTAACTTTAGCGAAGAATACTTAGCTCCCTTACCATCCAAAATCAATACAATCGTCTACCGAGTTAGATTAGACATCACCGCTTTCATTACCGCTTCCCTTATATACTTGTTACAATCGCACCCATACAGATTCTGATCCAGTATTTACTTTGTACCGTATTTGACCGGACATGTCACTGATTTGTTCGCCTAGAGGAAACGCTTTAGCATACGAGTTAAAAGACTGAAAACTATTTTTCGTTGTTACAACTGAATTGAGAGTTCGAACCTCTACACTGGGTTTGCCGTCCCCAGAACGTTCAAAGGTCTATTTAAAGTTCGACCATATTCGCTCATCGACAAATAAATGATAACCACCCATCCACTGCACGTTCTTAGATTGGAAAACTAAACTGATTGATATCATTAACGTTTATAAAACGTACAAAACCAAATCGTTGACCCGATTTGGATCTCTTTGGAGCTATGTAAAATAATCACAACACCATTTGTTCAAATATCCCAAAGATCTTGGACCGACGCATTCCATGGGATATTAGAAACAAAGATTGATGAAACGGACATATGTCCTCCGAAATTAGGAAGGATTGTTGGAATACCTTTGTGTACGTTGCTCTTGACGACACTTATTATCGAGATGATCGTTCCTTTTTGCTTTCTGATAATTATTAGATCGGTGGACTGTGCCAATTGCCATGTAATTTAACAACGAATAGCCAAGATCCGAAAATAGATTGAAATGCCTATCATTGTGAATTTTGTTATATTATCTTCTCCTTTCGAATCGAACCGGAAACAAAGCTATGTATCACCCTTTTGTTTCCTTTGCATGAATGATAATCAAACAGTGCTAAAGAGGAACGATCAAATGAAGAGATCTATTGAAATCGCCTATGGCTCTCCCACTTTTGAAATTAACAGTTAGAACTGGTTTGAATGTGATAGGAGAGAGAAAAGAAAAACACACACGAAGTGGTTTTGAGAAAATAGTTATATATCCTCTAAAAGTCAAGGTTACTTTGTGTTTTCAATTTAGTCAGTTGTGTTTTTACAGTTAAATAAGTTTTAAAAAGGTTTGAGAGCTTAGTTTTTGCTTGAAAACATTTTGAGGTTCAATATGCAATCCCGAGCACAAGGGGATTTTTTCATTTTTCTTAGCTTGTTAAAAATTTATCCAAGTTCTTTCTAGGCTAGATTTTTCGCTTGATTTAAGTTGACACAACAATAGAGTGTGTAGTGCAGGGTTGTCCCTTAAGGACACCTGCAAGTTAGTTTTAACCATTTGGTCAAGTGCATCAGTAGGACACACTGTAGTTCCTACTGCACTTTCTTTTTGATCAAAATTTAGTTAGCTTAAGTAGGATTTAGTGGTTAAAATTAAGTAGGATTTTAGTTTACACGTTAGTAATCTAGGATTAAAGCTTATTTTAAATTTTGTAGCTTATTTGATAGGGTATTTTAGCTTTAAAATTCATAATTTTTTTTCTAAAAAGCCAAAAATAGTAGTAAGATATTCTTAGTTTCTAATTTTCAAATTTGAGCTTATAGAGTTAGTTTTTATGGATTAGACTTATAGCTTACATAGGGTTTGTTAAGTTTTCACAAGCTCACTTTCTGTCTTAGCTTATTTAAGGAAATAGCTTAATTAGTTTCTAAGTTTTTAAGAGCTTGCTTCTGAGTTTGCTAATTTGATCTATAGAATTAGTTAGCACCAAGTGTTATTGGTTCAATCAGTTTGTCATATTTAGGTTCTGCATATCATAATCTTTCTAGAATATCTTTTGTTTTTAAAAATGAGCTTAAATTGAGTTAAGTGCAATCAATTAAGTGAAGAATAACTTTTTAGCTCTCAAAAGCCCACTTCCTGTAACAACATATTTCACAAGTTTTTTTAATAAGCTCTTATTGTTTTAAGCTTTCTTGAAAAGCATTTTCTAGTAGAACTCAAGCCAAGTGTTAGAAAGAACTAAGTTTTACTTTATAGAATGCTTATTTGCTAGCTTATTTTTAAGCTCAAAGTGGCTATTAGGGCCTGTTTGGTTTTTAGACTTGCATAAGTACTTATTTAGTTTTCTAGCTTATCTAGTTGCTTATTTTTAGTTCTATTTAGCTCATTAGCTTAGGTTTAGCTTATTCCAGCTTATTTAGTCTTAAATTTTAGCTTATTAAAGTTTCTAGCTTATTTTGTTTAAGAAAAACCAAATAAAAAGTAGCTAAGTACTTACTGTCGTATTATAAGCTGTTTAACAGCTTATTTAGTGATTTTCACAAAAAGTTTCTTTTATTAAAAATGCTTATTTTCAAGTGCTTAACAACTTTTGTTCTTTAAGTTTTTTTTTAAAAAAAAGGGGAAGTGGAAATCGGGGGTGAGCAAAGCTCGAACCCCCGACCTCAACACCTCAACCCTTTTATAAACATGCACACCACACTCCCTACCGCTGTGCCCTTGGGTCTTTTTCATAAGACTCTTGCATAATTTATTTCTTATACTGTTTTAGTCCTTATAAGCCTATTAAGCTATTTCAGCTTATTTCGCGGCTTATTTGATAAGCTGTGCTTATAAGTTTATTTTTCCTAGGATTTAATTTGTATAAGCTAATTTCTGTAATTTTTCTAGAATTTTTATAGTTCGTTTAGTATTTTTAAACATTTATTTTCATTAAAAACTTTAAAAAATCATAAAAAATAAAAAAATAATCAAAAAAATATAAATTTTTTTTAGAAAATTTTCTTTTATCATAAAGTTCATAGAAAAATTAGTTTTGCTTTCGTAGGGTCTAAATTGCAAAATTTTGTTTTTTAAAGAACGGGATTCGTTCCCGTTCTCGTTTTTCGTGTTTTAACGCTCATTTTAACTCCGTTTTTGTTCTAGTTTTCTTTAAACTTACTTTTTAGTCAAATAGAGTCCATTTAAAAAGAAAATTTTAAGTTAGGTTTATTTTTAGTAATTTAGGGTTTTTGACCTCCGTTTAAGGGTCCCGTTTTGCGTTTTTAGTTAAATTTTGGTTTCCCGTTATTTGTCTTTATGCTTAATTGTTAGAATTTGTTAATTTTAATTTTTAAAAGTAGATTTATTTTTGAGCATTTTAGCTTTTAGGGCTCGGTTTTCGATTCCCGTTATTCGTTTTTTGTGATTTCTTTCAAATTTTATCGTTAAGTTTTCAAATTTTGCAAATCCCTTTATTTTTACTCATAGAATTAGATTATTAATTCAAATTCTAGGTTAAGGTGTTAATTATGGTTTATTTTGTCATTTCCATTTTTCGTCCGCGTGTTTAGTTATTTTACTTGCATTTAATTGTTTTAATTGTTTTTAGTCATAGAAAATCAATCAAAAAGTTGAAAATCATTCATAACATTGTCCAAACTGAATCGAGGGTATCAATTCACATTTCTTTGGGATACGACCCGGTAATCACTTACCGGTTAAATGTATTATATTATATATTTTTGTGTTTAAATTGCATTTAATCTTTGTCCTCAAGGATTATTTGTAAATTTCTATAAATACTTTGATATATTTTATATACGTAAAATTGTTACAACCACGTTAAATTTGTTTTTAAATTAATTTCGTTATTATTACTCCTAATTCGTCGAAGGTCGTTGTTTCATTAACTTTCGAGAAATTCCTTTACCCGTTTCGTGTGAGTCTCGACGAGGGACAAATGAAAGACTCAAAAACATGCAAGTTTCTATATTTCTTTGTGTCAAAATTTACAAGTAAATATTACAAGTATTATTTCAATAATGTAATCCTCACATGGCCACCCACTTCCCTTCCTTTTTCTGATTTTGGGTCGAGCACAGTGGGTTATACCCACTTGGTTTTGTGTCATCTTCTACCTCATATATATATAATGTCACATGTTCCTTCCCTTTTCTTTTTGCTGCCCTACCGACGCAACAACAGTGAGTTCAACACTCATTGTTTTATTTTCCTTTTTGCTGCCCAACCGACGCAACACAAGCATGTATATATATTTTGTATATGATTATGACTTGTGTGTTTAACAACTGGATGGCTAAATTTCGAGACACCAAGCGACCTCTTGTTTCATGCAGAACACGCAGTCGCAACAACAAGCAACGCTTTCCATGACTCGCTTACTAGCATGCGGTACAAGTGAAACCTTGGTATAAAACAGCAAGCAAGAGTTGCTTATTCTTATAGCGTCTGCGACGCACCGACAGCGAGTAAGACGCGGCTGTGGTTTGTTTAAGGTTTCGCGGTCAAGCCCAGGTTGCACGTCGAGGGTTCCATGTGAGGGCTTCTTTACTATTTCATGCGTGACTCTAGGGTTTGTTAACCCCTAACGAGCCAAAGCATTAGGTCACGACATGTTTAAAGTTTTTATAAGACTTCTTATCTCGTTACTTGTTTTATACGCGGAATGTGTGGTTTACAAATCATATTATAGTCGTTATTTTATGTGTGGTGCGATGTGGTCTTTGCATGCGTGCGTACGCACTAATCACGCATGTGTCATATGTCGTCTATAAACCATGCAAGGCCGAGACCTTTGGCTGGCTTGCCAAGGTTGCGTGGCTTTGTTTTGGTCGCAAGATGGGTTAAATGTCATGGATAAACTAGAAAATGACTCACCGAGGTCCAAGCTCGTTAGATGATGAGAAAAGATGGTGGTAGGGGTCGAACTACACTTGGTTGCTACTCCTTCTAAGCCGACGCCCACTTAGTTCTTGCACTCAACGAAACTTGAACTCGAACCGTATAGTTTACTTATTGTTTTCAGATTTTAGTTGTGATACATTTGTTCATGCACGGTTCCTCTTTTATACTCAAATCGCTGGCTTAGTTACTGATATATTGCATGTGAACGTATACTATACACATTGTTGCACCAGGGTGATGATTCTAATACTGTTGGTCATCATTTTCTTTTCATAATACTATTAGAGAATCTCTACTATTCCTTCCATTTGAAATTGTATCAGTTGTATAATACGTATCATGTGATAGAAATTCTCAAAATAAGAAAATGGGTAGGGTAGTGTGTAAGGATTTGTAATGATAGTGTTTTCTCATTATGTATTGGTTGCTATATGTATTTATATGTATATATCTGATATGGGTTTTTATATGCTTACATATGTGTATATTTCCTTTGAATTTAATTAAAGGTTTTCATGGTTATTAAGTTGAACGTAGATGGTTTTTATAAAATGCTACAAGTAAATAGCCTTGTTTCACAAATGTGAAATAAGTATAATTTTATCGTTACGCGTTCTAAAATATCCTTTTAGACACAGGGGCAATAATGGTGATATTCGCGTGCAAATCAAACTTTCCATGACAAAAAGTAGTGCATGACGATCATAATATGACTTCTCGTTAAAATTAACGGTAAATCTTGCAAACTTGCAGTACATGACTTTTACTTAACGAAAAGGAAATCAAATTTTCTTACGGGGTGCCACAGTTATCGGTGATAGCTAGTCACCCAAACGGGGATTGTCAATCCCGAATAGATCTATTTCATAACATTCGCGCTCACCCTCCAGGTGATTACAGTTCATGCAACCTAAGCTAATTCGTAATCATTTCCAAAGTAAAGTATCAAAGTAAAGTATGTGTTCGCGACCAAAAACGAATTAAATTAATGTATCCCATATCGAGCTATGCAAGTAAGTATGTAAACCAATTTGTAATCAACCATGTAAATGCATTTGTAAACAAGCATGTTCTCACCCAAAAAATATATGTAAAGCCGGTAAAACATGGGGCTGCACAACACGAACAGAAGACGAAACGGCTCGATCAAGTAGTTGCAGCTTAACTTAACTGCTAAGTCCCACTAGCCTAGGATAATGAATCTGGGTTTCCCGATGGATAGTCACATCAACGCGGCACGTTGATAAAAGATTTAGATTTCAAGTTGTATAGCTTTGGTGGTTGGTTTAAAAAAAGTATATCGGAAAGTTAACGCAAAGTTGTAAATATATTTTTATATATTACATATGATAAATTTAATCCTTATATAACTTCATACATGAATTTATAACAGGGTGGATACCAAACAATCCAAAGAGTAATGTGAAATATATAATGCTTTGCAAGTATTATATACGAAGTGTGAGTAAATAATTAAACCAATTAGTTGGACCCGTTTTTTGAAATCACCACCTAATTAAATTAAAAGTTCTTGCATAAACGTAATCGTACGTTTTAAGATTACCAATTAAGTTAAACGATGTTTATAAAGCTTTTACAACAATTATTATGTTATTTTCTAGCTGACCATTATAAAATATAAAATAATATTTTATAGATTTATATTTCGTTTCCTCGACAGGTCATGTCTAAAATAGTTGTCTCATTGTAAAAGTGTAGTTTTTGTTCGTTGGTCGGGTTATTGTATAATACAAATTTATGTATCTTTAAAATATAACTTAGTCCCCTTTATCGGTTTCTAAAATAATAGAAGCTTTAGTGAATCATTAATAAATATAGATAATTATATAAATTTCGTCATGACCTTTCCGGTTATATAACTTCCCATATTTATAAAAATCCAATGTTTTTCACTTCACTAAACGAATCAATACTTCAATCCGTCCGCGTGTTTTTATATATATATATATATATATATATATATATATATATATATATATATATATATACCTTAATTATATTATATGTATATATTATATATATTAAAGAGGATTTAATAGGATATAATATAATAAGTGTTATACTTATTTAACCATTTTAAAACACCAATGTATACCCGGTTTTTATATTTATAAAATCTTATGATATATATTTATTTTTCGATTAATATTAACCCAAACACACCCTAAAGGTTTTCCTGCTCACCCAAACACCGTCTCACGGTTTTTTGCACATCCGAAAGCACCCTACGGTTTTTCTGCTAACCCCAAACACCCCTTACACAGTTTTGAACAACCAAACGTGCCCTTAATGATTTTAAATCCAGAAACAAACACGCTTTGTGGCTGTTTCAAAACCAAACGCACCCTCATGGTGCAAAACCAAACCAACCTATGCGGCTGTTTCAAACAGCAAAACAAACACCCTTTTGGGCTTATTTACACGCCGAAACAAACGCCCCTTTCGGGCTGTTTATACGCAAAACCAAACGCACCCTTGGTGCCATTTATAAAACCAACCGCACCCCTTGGTGCATATTCTAAGACCGCACGCACCCATGGCGGTTTATACAAACGAACGCCCCTGTTGCTAACCCGCAACCAGACGCACCCTAACTGATGTCAACAATAAACCATCGCACCCATTGGTGCCGTGAGACAGTCACCGAACCAACCCACCTTCGTGGTGGTTCACGCACAGAAACAAACGCGCCCTTCGTGGCTGTTTTACACCCGAAACAAACGCACCTGTTGGTGCTGAAAAGAAAACCGAACATACCCCTCTTGGTGCCATTAAACCCAATGCACCCTCGTAGGTGTTGTCTTTGCCAAACGCACCCCATTTGGGTGGTTTTAAAACCACACGCACCCCTGGTGGTGGCTGGGTGGAAGTGGTGACATGGGTGGTGGGATGGTGGTGTTATGATGATGATGGGGATGGTGCTGTCGTGGTGGTGGTGTTGATGTCGCGGTGGTGGTGGCGGCTGTGTTGGTGTTGGGGTGGTGACGGCGCGTGACAGCGCTTGGTGGTGGGGATCGGGTATATCCGGGCTTGATCTATCTTTTTGGATTCGGCCGGAAAAGTCAGCCGGAAAAGTTTTCCGGCGACGGCGGCGTGGTGGTGGCCAGAATCCGGCGGCTGGCCGGCGGCCGAAAATCATGGGAGAGGGGAGAGCATTATGTGTTGGTGTGTGTGTTATAATTTTGTAAATGAAATTTTTTATAAAACTTTAATATATATATTAAAAGTTTTAAATAAAGTGTAGTGTGTTTAATAGTTGAAGGTTGATTATGTAAATATTTCACAAGGACCAAAAGTGTAACTTTTGAGTATTATTTTGTAAAATAGTGGTTCGGGACTCGTTTGAGCGACTTAACGGATGATTCGAGTCACGAAACTTGCGCCATTGTTTTCCAATTCATTTTTCTGATAAAAATGAGTATTCACTCGACTAATTTTCGTAAACGTTTTATAAAACTTATTTAAAACGTTTATTATTTATTTTGTATATTACTGATAAACTTTGTCCGGAAAATAAAATGAATTTTAACCCGAATATTCGCGTTTTTCAACAAACGCTTTTAATTAAAATGCTAAGTAATTTATTAAATATTTTTATTTAATAAAAGGTGGTAATTAAATATAATTTAATTATTTTCTTCGTCGGAACGGGTTGGTTTCATTTCTAAAACTTTGCGAGGCTGTTTTAGCCCTTTTTGCTCGTTTTCAAGTCTCGGATAAAACTGAAAAGTTGTCCGAAATATCGTTTTACATCAAATTGCTTTAGAGTCCGAGTTGTGAAAACGTGATTTAGTGGGTCGTTTTTGATAAGTCAGCTTAGGAATAACATATATCTTTTTCGTTTTCAAGTCAAATAAGTTAAAAATAACTTGCACATGAGAGATGTAATAATAAATATGATTTATTATTTAAAATATGTTCCGAAAATTTTACCGGTTACGCGGTAATTGCTTTTATGTGACAATAAAAGACCAAAAGTCAAAAAGTCAAGTCAGACCCAAAAAGTCAAAGGGTAAAATAGTCATTTAAAATTTCGAAAATTGCCGGATGTTACAGTACCTACCCCTTAAAGAAATCTCGTCCCGAGATTAAATTTGTGTTAACCGATTGTGTGACCAAGAAAATATTTAAGATTTAATAAACCAGTTCTAAACAAGACACTGATAACTTTATTCCGCAAAAATTATGTGTTTCGACACTTCTCAAAGTACCAGAAATTTTGGCTAGGTTTGACCAGGATATTTAATCCGTCAAAATGGGTATCTCAAAAAAATAATCATTATATGGTTTACGACTCAATGTTGTTATATCTCTCCCATGTGTTGCGATCGTTTGAAATCCCACATGTATTGTATTATTGTGATTTAAATTCAGAATGCCACCGAAGAGAATCGCCGCAACCACCATGCCTATGACCGCTTGCTCAGAATAAGTATTGCAGGAATCACCACGCCTAAAGAATGAGTATTCAACTTACTTGGTAGTACTAGGATGTATTGCGACCTAAGTTTCTGTACTAGTGGCCCGTAATGAATAGTTCGACTAGATGTTTCGTCGATAAGTGTTTATCTGGTTTACGGGGGGGGGGGGGTGCACTACCTATTGGATAAAGTTGTACACGCTGGGACCGCTCCAGGACCCAATAACAGCAACATGACCATGAAAACTATAACAATCGGTAACGTGATATTGTACTCAGTCTGTTAGCTCCACAGACAGTTCATGATTGCAAGGATTTGCAATGACAAAAGTAATAACTTAAGAATGAGATCATGTAGTTCCAAGTGAGGCTTTAAGATTCTGCTGAGTGGTAAGACACGATTGTGTCTCTAAACCTTTTTAACGGATTCCGGTGATTATCGGGTTCGAGTTCATACTCGTGTCATATTGAATACCATTAAGCCCACTCATTTATAATTCATTACTTACATAAAGAAGCTTCCAATTTATATAAATAATGAATTAATAAACTTATGGTTTTGGTGATTAACAATTTCAATTCTTTATTTAACTGAAGAGGCATCCCACGTCCTTTAAATAAAGAGATTATAAATTATCCTACTTAATAATTTCTGATGCAACACGCGTACACACAAAGTTTTCAAGGTGATGGGTGACATGACGATGCATGTGCTCTAATGAGTATGGGACGAGTGTTTCAAACTCGTCTTCGGAGACTAGGAGTAAAAACTACTAAGCAAGATCAACATAGAGTTCAAGATAGTTAATGAGTACCCGGTTAGAGTAAATAAGGTAAAGTTCTCTATGACGAGTTTAACATAGCGATAATCATATCAATGCTTCCTATACGAGCGTCCCGCCATCACATCGACTTGTATAATACTCGATTCCATACATAATCCCATGTGAACCAGAACTGTGACGGGTTTTGTTAACATAGCATTATCATATCAATACCTCACATTACAAGTCCCCACCCATACAAGGAATAAAGCTATGAAGAAAAATAATATTCTTAGAGACCATTGTTTAACTTACAATGTCTGAGAACGAAATGAGACCATTGTTTAACTTATAATGTCTGAGAACGAAGCGAGACCATTGTTTAACTTACAACGTCTGAGGTATAAATGAGACCATTGTGCAACTCACAATGTCTTAGGCGTAAATTGAGACCATTGTGCAAACTCACAATGTCTAAGAAGTAAATTCCAGTATTTATATAAATAACTTTTATATAAAACAAGCGTAAAATAATCGCAAGAGAAGGTAAGTGTATATATATACACATACATATACATACATAAGTCATGTAAGCACGTAAGCAAGCAATGCAAGCAGTTAAGCAAGTAGTGTGTATGCACTTTGAAAATGTTTCATGTGATGCAATGCTTATGAAAACGGTTATAGTCTAGGGTAAAATATGCAACCTAGTTCTCTATTACCAATGCTCTGATACCAATCTGTAACACCCCTAAAAATGTGTCGCAACGGAAGTACGTCCGGGGGCGTTACTTCATAATACAACAACACAAGATACAAGAGAACGACCTCTAAATGTGTCGTTTGAAAAGCAATCTCGTTGATTTTCTTGAAATTGGTATAACATTTGTCCCATAATTGCATCACAATGAAAAGTTTAAAAGCAATACAAGAAGATTTGATCTTTTGTATGTAAGTAGAAATCCATGAATGAAATCTTGTCACTTTTAGATTCTAGTGCACATCAAGTAAGCCAAGCATCTAATTCACCTGAGAAAAACATGCTTAAAAGTGTCAACATAAAGTTGGTGAGTTCATATGTTTTTGTAAGTACAAATGTTGAACCAAGGTTCTGTAAAGTATGTATGACCGTTTCAATCCTTATAATATTCATCCAAAATATATGTATGATTTTTTTGACCGCAATTGTCCATAGTATGTATTGCCACTTTATTCAAGGCAACGTAAATATTCAAGTGTGTATAAAACAATGATTACAATTACTCTAAGTTCATGAAACTGCAACGTAGACTTGCATGTATGCCACTTTATTCAAGGCACAGTAAGAGTGTACCCATCGTAGGTGTTCCCTCCAAGAACACCCGGGTATTAATGATAATAATATGTACCCATCGTAGATGTCCCCTCTAAGAACACCGATTACAGTTCATGCAACCTAAGCTAATTCGTAATCATTTCCAAAGTAAAGTATGTGTTCGCGACCAAAAATGAATTCAATTAATGTATCTCATAGCGAGCTATGCATGTAAGTATATAAACCAATTTGTAATCAACCATGTAAATGCATTTGTAAACAAGCATGTTCTCACCCCAAAAATATATGTAAAGCCAGTAAAACATGGGGCTATAAACTCACCTTGATGATGCAGAACGATGACAGATAGGCATCTAATATGCACAACACGAACAGAAGACGAAACGGCTCGATCAAGTAGTTGTAGCTTAACTTAACTGCTAAGTCCCACTAGCCTAGGATAATGAATCTGGGTTTCCCGATGGATAGTCACATCAACGCGACACGTTGATAAAAGATTTAGATTTCAAGTTGTAATAGTTTGGTGGTTGGTTAAATAAAGTATATCGAAAGTTAACGCAAAGTATGTATTATATTCTTTATATATTACATATGAAAAATTAAATCCTTATATAACTCATACCGTGAATTATATAACAGGGACAAACAATCCAAAGAGTAATGTGAAATATATAATGCTTTGCAAGTATTATATACGAAGTGTGAGTAAATAATTAAACCAATTAGTTGGACTCGTTTTCTGAAATCACCACCTAATTAAATTAAATGTTCTTGCATAAACGTAATCGTACATTTTAAGATTACCAATTAAGTTAAACGATGTTTATAAAGCTTTTACAACAATTATTATGTGATTTTCTAACTGACCATTATAAAATATAAAATAATATTTTATAGATTTATATTTCGTTTCCTCGACAGGTCGTGTCTAAAATAGTTGTCTCATTGTAAAAGTGTAGTTTTCATTCGTTGGTCGGGTTATTGTATAATACAAATTTATGTATGTTTAATGTATAACTTAGTCCCCTTTATCGGTTTCTAAAATAATAGAAGCTTTAGTGAATCATTAATAAATATAGAAAATTATATAAATTTCGTCATGACCTTTCCGGTTATATAACTTTTCCCATATTTATAAAAATCCAATGTTTTTTACCTTCCAAAATTAAATCAACATCAACTACCTCTATAAAAAAAAACAACCAAAAAAAACAACACAAACAAACACAAAAAAAAAAAAAAAAAAAATAACTCAATAAAACACACACAAAACAAAAACAAAAACTAAAAACAACAAAAACAAACAAACAAAAAACCACTAATCCATTCCCTCCCTCCATTTTCTACTTTTCAATAAAATATCAAACTAATACCAACAAAACAAACCTTCACACACCCAACACAAATACCACCTCCCAACAAAAAATACCCCACAATCCCCTCCCATCCCATACATAAACCAAAACACATATTCTCCTCTAACCACACTACACATACCTCCCCCCTACACTTCCAACACACACTATACACCTAACCACACACACCAACACATCCCCCAAATCACCCCCCACCATCAAAACACCCCCCAAATCCCAAACAAAACCACCACCTTCAACAAACTAACAATGTGTGACGAGACGCCCATCCCACCCAAATACCCCACCCATTCCACTTGACTCACCAACACTTTCACAATTTCTTTCTTTTATACCCAAATTCAATCTCTTTAACAAATAATCCCCAATCCTCACCCCCCCAATATTTATCCCCTCCCAACCTCCCAAATCTATTCATCAAACTTATCGATAACAGTTGAATACTAGTCTTCTTTTTGTTTCCTTCTGAGAGAGACACATATATAGATAAATAACTCGACATAATATTTGGTCCTCCTAACCAACTATATATCATATACTCTATAGCGCCAGATGTGTAGAGATAGTAGATGGCCACGTGTGTGTGTGTGTGTGATGATAGATCCAGACTTAGAGAGAGATAGAGTATAGTGACCCCGCTCTCAACCACGACTCTCCGCACATTGTAGAAATTCCCAAGAGCCTCTACACTTAAATTGAGATGTATTAGATCTTGAGAGGTGAGACGGCTCGTTGTCGATCCTGTGAGACATTCTTTAGCGGGTTTCGTACAGCTCTTAACAATGTGCATCTGTCTCGCTCTCGCTCTCGCGCGCTCAGCATAGTTTTGAAAGCATGAACCAAAACATTGTGACCATTCTGTGCATGTGTGAATGTAGATGTGAAGTGTTGTGTGATGATATGTGGTGGTGTTGTGTCGGGTCTATATATTGACCGATAGAATGTGTCAAAATTTAGCGTCCGAACCTATATTGAAGTACGATATTGCGATTGCGCATGGGAAGTATCTAGGTAGGACCCCCCCAATATTGTGTTGGGGGGGGAGACGCCATGAACTTAAATTTCTTCAGCTTGAGTGACACTCAAGAGTTTTTCTGTCATATCTCGTGATTTGTAGAAGTCACTGTCAGATTCCTTTTGAACAGCTTGCCCTGTCACTTTGAAGTAGCTAAAAAATCTTCGTGTGGTTGCTTCTGGAGTGAACCATGAAGATTCAAATGTGATTATTATCCTGGCTATGATTTATATAATATTACTCTATCTAGATTTCCGCTGAACCACAGATATCCATAGGTGATGGATGACTCGTCCAACGACACAAAATTAAGGAAAATGGTGCTGCCATTAAAGCATCTGACATTGATATGACGTTTTGCCACGCGTAACGGGACGACCGTCTTAAGATGATCGTATACGTTGCAATGGTGTATGGATCTGTGCCCACCTCAGTTGGTGTCATTCGGTTTCTGCTAGAGTTTGGAATAGACTGGTGATTTGTTAGATTTTCTCGTGTGATCATGAGCCAGTGCTAATCTGAGGATAAGGACAATCATGAGATAGCCAAGGGTGTCTTGAAGAACTTCACCAATGTAGTGCACCTGAAGAAAGAAAGATGGTATTGTAATCGTCGCTGAGTGGGGAGGGGTGGGGGGGGTGGGTTTGTTCTAAATAGAGTATAGCGTAAATATGAGATCACGCGTTCGCGCCGCCGCATCAGAGAGTTGAAACTATAGACAACTCGTTGAAGTTTTCAATACTCCATGCATATTTTATTTTTTTAAGAGAAGAAACGCAAACGATGTAGACTAACGCAGAATGTGCATAGAGAGACAATTTGTCACAAGAAAAGAAGGAGCGTAATTTACGCGCGTATCGTTCGACTAAATAAACCCTGAAAATGTTAGATCTAAAGCCACATTCCATGGGCCAATAATTTTGCTGTGTTAATGCAATTATTCAGTAAGGATTAACATTCGGCGCTCAATACTAAGAGGAGGATAAGTACGCTGAGCGCTCTGAAACCCCTTCGCACAATATGTTGTATATGATTTAAGGACTAAAGATAAAAAAAGTTAGAAAAAAGAAAGATTATGTTTGTTTCAAAGCACTCAATGTGAAATCTGTCTAGCATATTAGGAACAAGAACACCTTAGCACACCGCTATCACATACATCAAATGATCAGACATACATTTTACCCGAAACACGTCGCTCATCTCTCACGTCTCAAGTGAACTCATTACAAACGACGTGTATGAAAATACCACGACTCAAGTGATACCACTCTACTCATACCTGCACCCCCGCATATAAAACATGAGAGATACAGGAGAAAATTATTACGCGATCTCGCTAAGATCCAGTCTGTATCGCTGTCACTTCATTCAAGAAACAGGTGTGTGTGTGTGTGTCTAATACATAAAAAAAGATCCTACCAATAGCCCCTCGACTGTTATCGTCATTTAGTCTCTAGTGTGCCTACTACTATCCTATGCACCCTGCAACTCTGAGCTATCGCAAGTGTAGTCTCAGCACTTTTCGTAGAAGAAAATATTCAACTTGAAGTTAATGTGTGTAAGTAGCACTTAGTAGGATGTAAGGTGCAGATGTAGTTTGAGAAACTAAATACTATAGAAAAGTCTCTGTACTAGTTGTTATTCTCATCTATTAACGCACTCTATTGAGCGTTTTAGACCTCCAACAGAATCTGACCTTCCTATACATCTATCTACATATCATCACCAAATGTTGTGTTCCATAGTGCTCGCCCTACTAAGTACTACCATCATATAATACCACGTGTGTTAACAACTACCAATATACTCTGAGACACTCCCCATGCAGTAAGCTAGAGTAGCTAGTGAAAAGCAACGACTAACACACATATGTGTACGCAATATAGCCTCCCCCCCCCGTACACTCACACGCGAGATCTCCCGCGCCTGTGATATATACGAATAGTGACTCTCGCTGCCACGGCTCTCACCGCGTCTCACTACCCTAAGAGACGTCCACTGTCGCTCAAGAATCTACACACCGCTCATACACCTATACTAGACACACCTCGTTCGATCTTCACGCCTCCCGCTCTCACACCGACCTTCCCCCGCGCCTTCTACCACTTGTTCGTGACTCTTTCCTAGGGTCCCTGATGTGCCGCGCCATCACGCCTGCAAACCGCCACCCTATCAAAGCCCACTAAAGAATAAAACTCGCACGATATAATCTCAGCAAATCGGCGCTCTCAACTGGACGACAAACCTCCGGTTGTTCACACCAATGATTTGTGCACACGGACTCTTATAAACAGTACATAGCTTACCTGCTCTCTACCACTACACATCATCCCCACCCCCCCCCCCCCCCCACGTCCCACCAACTGCTATCTACTCCGCTCCTCAAATCACATACTCTAATTTTGTCTCCCATCCGTGTTTTCTAATACTCATACTAACCTTGCTTCCTAGGTAAGTTTTTAGAAAATAGACAATGTGCTCCCATCAATCAAACCTGAGTACCCGACCAAGAAGAAATTAACCCAATTTGACCTGAATCAGTTGGGTTTGTTACTCAACCCGCTGAGTGTGCCACACCTAGCAAGTATATACATAATTTCACTTAATTAAAGGATTTGTAAGAAACTTTACTCTCTTTCTACAATAATGTTAGCGAATATTTCTAAAGGACTTTTTTTTGTTATTAATTAGATATGGTTTACTTTTAGATAAGATTGTGTGTACTCGTTATTAACACACATGATGAGTAAATTTCTGCATGTGAATGTACATATTAGGCTCAAGTGTTATATGTAGTGTTTTTTTGAAGTAGTTTATGGAAATAGGGCAAAATCAAACTCGAAAACTTTTAAAAGAAACAAAAACGATGTGTTTGTGGTTGACGTGAACAAAAGAAAAGGGAAAAGGGTCGAACACTTTTAAATTATGGTTGTGGTGATAAATTTACTTTTGAGTCAAGGGCTTATTAGGGCTTATTTTTGATACCTTGCTTAAAAATAAGCTAGTTAAGGCTTATTTGGTTGTTTTTGGCTTTATGGGCCTCGGTCTGACAAGAAGAAAAGGAAAAGAAATGGGCTTGGCTCATTTAAACTAATTTTGGGATTATGTGAGTTTGGCTTATAACGAGCTTATAGATTTTATGTTTCGGCTTATACTGAGTTATTGTGTTTCGGTTTGTTTTGGTCATGACTTATTTGATTTCGAGCTTATAAGGCTTCGGCTTATGTTATTATGTCCTATTTTGTTTCGGCTTATATTAGAACTTATGGATTATTCAGTTTTGAGCTTATTAAGCTTCAGCTTATGTGGAGCTTATATCTTATCTTGGTTTTGTCTTATATTAAGCTTATAGCTTATTTTGGTTTCAACTTAATGACTTATGGCTTATTGGGTTCTGCTCATATTTGAGCTTATTGCTTATTTTAACTTCGGCTTATATTGGGGCTTATGGCTTATGTTTTGATTTCGGGTTATATATTTTGGGCATAACAATGGTTTTGGACTGGTGAAATACCTTCGGGCTAAATTTAAAACCTTAATGGGCCGTAAGGCCCAATGACAAATAAATGGTTAATGGACTTAGATTGGAGTTAAAAGTGGTTATATTGGACTTAACAAATATTATTGGACTAACATTTGGCTTTCGGGCCCGATAGGGGAAAATTCGATAGTTTGGATTACTAAGTCGGATAAATGGATTTACGAAAGTGGAAAAATGATTAATATGGTCGGTCTTGGTTATTGTTTGGTTAAACGCTTGTAAATATGGACTTTTTGGCATTTTGTCGGAGTTTTGGAAAAAAATTGTGAAAGGTGTTAAAATTTAAGGTTTGGAAACCTTGGATATCCTTTACAAACGAACGGGTCATGTCAAAATTTTGTGAAATGTGTCACACTTAGGAAATAATATAGAAAAGCTTATTTTGTGTCAAATCGACTAAAGGACAAAAGGATGACTTTTAATAAACGTTAAGTGTTAAGGTTGAACGAGCGAATGTGGATAATGTAAGATGGCAAGCTTTATACTTACACTTTTAGCCCGATAAGAAGACGAAAATAATAAAATATTATATATATATATATATATATATATATATATATAGGGTGGGGTTATAATAAAAAGGATGTTATAATAAAAAGGGTAAGATGAAATCCTAGCCATTGGATTAGATCTGATGAGATCAAAAGTGGCGGTGGCATACTTGTAAATAAGCAGAACTTCAGCGGTAGATCTATAACATCACACACATACACATACAAGTCTTCTCTTTCTCTGGATCATATCTCGATCTCACACTCTCTCTCTAAAATTTCACAGTTTATCTCTCTAAAATTTCACACACATCTACATCAGATTTCTCTCTAATCGAACCACTACTCCTTTATCTCATCATAATCAAATCATTAATATATTTTACCACATATTAAACCTTCAAATCACAACCGAATTGTTACAACTCAGATCCATCGCATCATAAACGGCCTCGTAAGTTATTTACGAATCTTAATTTTGTTATTGCATCTTTTTGTTGGTTTTGGTTTACTAAAATCTTATTTTTTTTTATAAATCTAAGTTCATTTTTTGAATATGATGAAGTAGACTTTCGAATCTGTTAAAGAATGTGTGTATTTGTGTAATGATTGTGTATGTTTTCTTCTAGACCTGGAATAAAATGTAGAAAAAAATGGATACAAAACATGTTTAGGAAAGTTGCATGCAAGGTGTTTGACAAAATGTCTCAACTAGAATTTATTATTATGATGTAGTTGATTTGAATGCTTATGCAGTAGGTTTCTATTTTAACTAAGATGCAGTAGGTTATTTGTGTTTGTATGCTTGGTTATTTGTGTGATGCACTTGAATTTGAACTATGATGTGGTAGGAAATGAACTGTAATGCAGTAGGTTACTTACGTTGTTCATAGGCATGATTTATTATAAATGTGACTTGCCTGTTTTAACGAAATTGATTGTGTTTGTTTGCTTTTGTCTGTGATGTGGTAGGAAATGAACTGTAATGCAGTAGGTTACTTACGTTGTTTATATGCATGATTTAGTGTAAACGTGGCTTGCATTTTTAACGAAATTGATTGTGTTTGTTTGCTTTTTTTTATGATGTGGTAGGAAATGAATTGTAATGGAGTATGTTACTTATGTTGTTCATATGCATGATTCAGTGTTAAACGTGGTTTGCCGTTTAAAATGAAACTGATTTTTCTTGCCTTGTTTTGTCTTTGATGCAGTAGGAAATGAACTCTAATGTAGTAGGTTACTTACGTTATTCATATGCATGATTTAGTGTAAATGTGGCTTGCCGTTTTTAATGAAATTGATTATGTTTGCTTGCTTTTGTCTGTGATGTGGTAGAAAATGAACTGTAATGCAGTAGGTCACTTACGTTGTTCAAATGCATGATTTTGTTTAAATGTGGCTTGCCAGTTTTAAGAAAATTGATTGTGTTTTCTTGCTTTTGTGTGTGATGTGGTAGGAAACGAACTGTAATGCAGTAGGTTACTTACGTTGTTCAAATGCATGATTTTGTTTAAATGTGGCTTGCTGATTTTAAGAAAATTGATTGTGTTTTCTTGATTTTATGTGTGATGTGGTAGGAAATGAATTGTAATGAAATAGGTTACTTACGTTGTTCATAGGAATGATTTAGTGTAAACGTGGCTTTCTGATTTTAACAAAATTGATTGTGTTTTCTTGCTTTTTTCTGTGATGTGGTAGGAAATGAATTGTAATGCACTAGGTTACTTACATTGTTCATATGCATGATTTAGTGTAAATGTGGCTTGCCTTTTTAGCGAAATTGATTTTGCTTGCCTCCGTTTGTCTTTGAAGCAGTAGGAAAATGACTGTAATGCAGTAGATTACTTATGTTGTTTATAGGAATGATTTAGTGTAAATGTGGCTTGCCTTTTTAGCGAAATTGATTTTGCTTGCCTCCGTTTGTCTTTGATGTGGTAGGAAATGAACTGTAATGCAATAGGTTACTTACATAGTTCATATGCATGATTAGTGTAAATCTGGCTTGCCGTTTCTAACAAAATTGATTGTGTTTGCTTTCTTTTGATATGATGTGATTAGGAATGAATTGGTAATGTTAGTAATGTTACTAATGTTGTTCATATGCAATGATTTAGTGTTAAAGTGGCTTACCGCTTTTAACGAAATTGATTTTGCTTGCCTTATTTTGTTTGTGATGTGGTAGGAAATGTACCATAATGCAGTAGGTTTTTTACATTGTTCATATGCATGAATTAATGTAAATGTGGCTTGTCGTTTTTAATGAAAATTGTTTGTGTTACTTGCTTTTGTATGTGATGTGGTAGGTCATGAATTATAATGCACTAGTTTACTTACGTTGTTCATAAGAATTATTTAGTGTAAATGTGGTTTGTCGTTTTTAACGAAATTGATTGTGTTTTCTTGCTTTTGGTCGTGATGTGGTAGGAAATAAACTGTAATGCAGTAGGTTACTTACGTTGTTCATATGCATGATTTAGTGTAAATATGGCTTGTCATTTTTAACGAAATTCATTGTGTTTTCTTGCTTTTGTCTCTGATGAGGTAGGAAATGAACTATAATGTAGTAGGTTACTTATGTTGTTCATATGCACGAGTTAGCGTAAATTTGGCTTGTCTTTTTTAACGAAATTGATTTTGCTTTCCTACTTTTGTCTTTGATGTGGTAGAAAATGAACTGTAATGCAGTATGTTACTTATGTTGTTCATAGGCATGATTTAGTGTTAATGTGGCTTGTCAGTTTTAACAAAATTGATTTTGCTTGCCTACTTTTGTCTTTGATGTGGTAGAAAATGAACTGTAATGCAGTAGGTTACTTACGTTGTTCATATGCATTATTTAGTGTAAATGTGGCTTGCCGATTTTAATGAAATGGATTGTTTTGCCTGCTTTGTCTTTGATGTCGTAGGTCATGAATTGTAATGCATTAGTTTACTTACATTTTATCATAGGAATTATTTAGTTTAATTGTATTTTGTCGTTTTTAACAAAATTGATTTTGCTTGCCTACTTTTGTCTTTGATGTGGTAGAAACTGAACTGAAATGCAGTAGGTTACTTGCGTTGTTTATAGGCATAATTTAGTGTAAATGTGGTTTCAGGTTTTAATGAAATTGATTGTCTTTGACTGCTTTTTTCTGTGATGTAGTTCGGTCATGGTATTGTTAATGCACTAGTTTACTTACGTTGTTCATAGAAATTATTTAGTGTAAATGTGGTTTGTCGTTTTTAATGAAATTGATTGTGTTTTCTTGCTTTTGTCTATGATGTGGTAGGAAATGAACTGTAATGCAGTAGGTTACTTACGTTGTTCATATGCATGATTTAGTGTAAATATGGCTTGCCATTTTTAACGAAATTGATTGTGTTTTCTTGCTTTTTTTCTCTGATGTGGTAGGAAATGAACTGTAATGTAGTAGGTTACTTACGTTGTTCATATGCACGAGTTAGCGTAAATTTGGCTTGCCATTTTTAAGGAAATTGATTTTGCTTTCCTACTTTTGTCTTTGATGTGGTAGGAAATGAACTGTAATGCAGTAGGTTACTTACGTTGTTCATAGGCATGATTTAGTGTAAACGTGGCTTGCAGTTTTTAACGAAATTGATTTTACTTGCAAACTTTTGTCTTTGATATGATAGGAAATGTACTGTAATGCAGTAGGTTTTTTTACGTTGTTCATATGCATGATTTAATGTAAACGTGGCTTGCCGTTTTAAATGAAATTGATTGTGTTTGCTTGCTTTTGTCCGTGACGTGGTAAGAAATGAATTGTAATGCATTAGTTTACTTACGTTGTTCATAGGCATGATTTAGTGTAAACGTGGCTTGCTGTTTTTAACAAAATTGATTTTGCTTGCCTACTTTTGTCTTTGATGTGGTAGAAATTGAATTGTAATGCAGTAGGCTACTTACGTTGTTCATAGGCATGATTTAGTGTAAATGTGGCTTGCCGGTTAAATGAAATTAATTGTCTTTGCTTGCTTTTGTCTGTGATGTGGTAGGTCATGAATTGTAATGCACTAGTTTACTTACGTTGTTCATATATTTAGTGTAAATGTGGTTTGTCATTTTTAACGAAATTGATTGTGTTTTCTTGCTTTTGTCTGTAATGTGGTAGGAAAAAAACTGTATTGCAGTAGGTTACTTACGTTGTTCATATGCATGATTTAGCGTAAATATGGCTTGCCATTTTTAACAAATTTGATTGTGTTTTCTTGCTTTTGTCTTTGATGTGGTAGGAAATGAACTGTAATGCAGTAGGTTACTTACGTTGTTCATAGGCATGATTTAGTGTAAACGTGGCTTGCCATTTTTAACGAAATTGATTTTGCTTGCCTACTTTTGTCTTTGATGTGGTAGAAAATGAACTGTAATGCAGTAGGTTACTTACGTTGTTCATAGGCATGATTTATTGTAAATGTGGCTTGCCGGTTTTAATGAAATTGATTGTGTTTGCCTGCTTTTCTCGGTGACGTGGTAGGTTATGAATTGTAATGCACTAGTTTACTTACGTTGTTCATAGGAATTGTTTAGTGTAAATGTGGTTTGTCCTTTTTAACGAAATTGATTGTGTTTTCTTGCTTTTGTCTGTGATGTGGTAGGAAATGAACTGTAATGCAGTAGGTTACTTACGTTGTTCATATGCATGATTTAGTGTTAAACGTGGTTTGCCGTTTATAACAAAATTGATTTTGCTTGCCTACTTTTGTCTTTGATGTGGTCAAAAATAAACTATAATGCAGTAGGTTAGTTACGTTGTTCATACGCATAATTTAGTGTAAATGTGGCTTGCCGATTCTAATGAAATTGATTGTCTTTGCCTGCTTTTGTCTTTGATGTTTGTAGGTCATGAATTGCAATGTATTAGTTTACTTACGTTGTTCATAGGAATTATTTAGTGTAAATGTGGTTTGTCGTTTTTAACAAAATTGATTTTGCTTGCCTACTTTTGTCTTTGATGTGGTAGAAACTGAACTGTAATGCAGTAGGTTACTTACGTTGTTCATATGCATGATTTAGTGTAAATATGGCTTGGCATTTTAACGAAATTGATTGTGTTTTCTTGCTTATGTCTCTGATGTGGTAGGAAATGAATTGTAATGCAGTAGGTTACTTACGTTGTTCATATGCATGATTTAGTGTAAATGTGGCTTGCTGTTTTTAACGAAATTGATTTTGCTTGCCTACTTTTGTCTTTGATGTGGTAGAAAATGAACTGTAATGCTGTAGGTTACTTACGTTGTTCATAGGCATGATTTAGTGTAAATGTGGCTTGCCGGTTTTAATGAAATTGATTGTCTTTGCCTGCTTTTGTCTTTGATGTCGTAGGTCATGAATTGTAATGCACTAGTTTACTTACGTTGTTCATAGGAATTATTTAGTGTAAATATGGTTTGTCGTTTTTAACGAAATTGATTATGTTCTTACTTTTGTGTGTGATGTGGTAGGAAATGAACTGTAATGCAGTTGGTTACTTACATTGTTCATATGTGATGTATTTGTATGCTTGGTTGTATATGTGATGCACTAGAATTTGAACTGAGATGCAGTGTTGAGTTGTCCGCGAATGATGAATTAGTCTACATGTAGGTTGCATTATGTGCCAAAATGTGTTTTTTTGCTTGGTTGTATGTGCGATGCTCTTTAATTTGAAGCGTGATGCTTTATGTGTTTAGTTGTCGTATATAAGGATGAAATAGAGTGAGTGTAGGTTGTTTTATATGTGTAAATGTGTATGTATGCTTGGTTGTATGTGCAATGTACTTGGATTTGAACTGTGATGCAGTAGGATTTTAGTTGTCACATATATGGCTACCTTAGGGTACCCTAGGTTCCTTACATGTCGAAATGTTATTTTGTTTCTTGGTTGTATGGACGATGTACTTGGTTTTACATTGTGATGCACTAGCTCCTCAGTTGTAGTGTATAAGGATGCATCAGACTTCGTATAGGTCGTATAATGTGCGTAAATGTGTTTTTATGCTTGGTTGATACAAGGATATTCTCTATGAACTAGTAAGTATAATTCGAATGAGTGAATTTGTTATTTTTATATTAAGTGCATCAATTCGTTTATAAGATAGTGCATCACTTTAGTAATCTATCTTGGTATTCACAGGTTAGCGTGTTTGTAACAATTTGGTTAGGAAAAGGCAACGAGACTAGAAATTTCACGTAAAGGGCGACGAGACTGGCAAGATTCTAAATCCTGAAAATGGAGTGAAGATCAACCTAATATATGAAAGAATTAAAGTATCAGTGAGAGAGATTTGAAGTGTTTTCATTCGTAGAGAAATTATAGTTGTTACTTTAAAAAAATGGTGTAAATTTTACTAGATGTTTCAAACTTTTAGTTGTAATACTTTGGATTACAGAATGTTTAATACTAAGTAATGTAGTTCTAATGAGCATAATGTTTGTTTAGTATTAAGTAATTTTGATTGGTGCTGATTCTGAATGAGCATATTATAATATGTGGTTAACTAAATTGTTCACTATGATTGAAAATGCTAGTGCATCACAGTGTACAAAACTAAATTTAATGCAGTAAAATTATAATTTGATGCAGTAAAATTTACATAGTGATGCAGTACAATATACAATTTAATGCAGTAAAATTTACACTATGATGCAGTAAAATATAGAAGTTGATGCAGTAAAATTTACACTGTGATGCAGTAAAATATATACAATTTAATGCAATAAAATTTACAATTTGATGTAGTAAAATTTACATAGTAAAATTTGATGCAGTAAAGTTAGTACATCTCAATTAAAATGTTACTGCATCACAATGTATTTTGTTAGTGCATTAAAGTTAAAAAAAAGTTAGTATATCTCGGTTATAAAAGTTATTGCATCACAAATGTATAAAGCTATAACATCATTGTTGATAAACCTCAAGGTGTCTTTTAAAGTTTTATATCTGATATTACTTGATCAATATGTTATTGTACTAAAATATTTTACTTCATCATAATGTATAATCTAATGCATTACAATGTATAAGCTACTGAATCATAATGTATAAGATATTGCATTACTATGTAAATGCTACTGAATCACAATACACTAAACAAAAATAACAGAATGCAGAATTTAAAAATGATAAGAAAAGATACACAATACATTTTAGAAACGAATGGGATATTATTGTATTGTAGTTTGGTAAAAATTATATACGTCTCTCAAAAAATATGTTTTGAAAGAAATCCTTGAATATCAGTTCTTGTCGACTATACTGTTTTCTTGATTTTCTTAGATGGTTGCAATGGTTCTGCAGTATTGGAAGGCTTAGCATTATTTAACCATCGTTTGTTCATGTATTTCTAAGGAAACTCTTTAATATTGTTCATTGTTCATTCTCAATACATAACAGATGTGCCGGCAAAGAAGACCATATGCCTCATAGAGCTTACAGCTACATTCAACTTCCAATGCAGATTTACAGAAATCAACCTGCAAAATATTTAAAAGAAAATCATTCAGCATGACAATACAAAAACCTACTGCATGACAGTATAAAATCTACTGCATGACAATACAAAACCTACTGCATGACAATACAAAACCTACTGCATTAAGCATTAAAAAAACACACAGAAACTCTAGTAAAGTATATAAACAAATCAAATGAACTATTCGCAAAACATATTGCACCATAAAATTAGCTATACATTGATTCGTTATTAACCAAAACTATCGTGATCAACAACAATTTCAGCATATAATCACTAACATATCGATATCGTCATCAACGGAACATAAAAAACACACCTGAATAAAGCTCAATTGTCACCAATGAAACATTCCAAACAACGTATAACAAACTCCAACGACTTCTCCATGACCTAACAACAATCGGTTCCACTTGCTCAACTACAAAACCAAAACACACATTAAAAACACCATAAAACACACACAACTATAATAATAAAAATATATAAATAAAACTATACCAATAACGGATCGAGTTAAGCAACAGAAACAACGAATTGAATTTGAGTATTTGTTAGCCTTAATTTATCATGAGCATAACAAGCCTAAACATCATATTACAGTTAGTTGAAAACGGTAACATTAAACAAAAACCTACTGCATTTCAGCTCGAATTCTAGTGCATCACACATACAACCAAGCAGACAAACACATTTAGGCACATAAAACAACCTACGCTTAGCCTACTTCGTCCTTACACGTGAAAAATCAATATCTACTGCATCTCGGTTCAAAATAAAGGGTAATGCAGTAGTAATAAAACTGTGATGCACTACTAAATTTTTTTATAAATGAAGATGGTATACTTGTTTGAGCGAAAGATAGCATCAAACGATACGATATAACCAAAAGTGGCATAGTCCCTAATTGCTTGTTCATCGCCCAAAAAAGACTAACCAACTTATCATCATCGGCTACTGCCTCAAATCCTGTACCTTTCATTATCTTTCTGTTACATAGGCGTATCTATTATACTCTTATATCTATTGCATCATACTCTTACAACCACTGAATCATACTATTATAACTATGTATCCAATTCAAAAAGTACACTACAAAGAAATCTAATACAAACAGTCTTATATTTATAGTACATCACTGTTAGTATTTTATATTCTGCTGCATTACAGTCTTGTATTCTACTGCATTACATTTATATTCTACTATAATGTAGTAGAAATAATAGTAATGCGGTAGAATATAAGAATGTACATTACAGTATACATTTCTAGCACCTGAAAACCTGTATCTGAATTGCTCTTCATGGTTTAGTATAATGTTCAGTACGTCAACTATACTAGAAGCAACTTCAACTTCATGGTAAAGACTTAACAAATACGCACTCTCCAGTTTTGAGTCTTTTGTTTGAATACAATATCACTGTACATTGAGATTAACATATATTTTTTTATTCAGTAAAAAAAATTGATGTAGTACAATATATTTGTAATGCAGTAGGAAGTTAGATGTGATGCAGTAGAATATTAACTATAATGCAGTAGAATATTTTTAATAAAAACATACCCTTCTTTTATATCTAAAACCAGTACATGCCAAACATCCGAAAATTTCGGATTAAAAGATTAAAAGATACCTTTGTAAATTTCAGATGGTATGATCTTGTATCTTGTGTATTGTGAGTCATTATGTCGCATTCCCGTGTTTCCGCCGCTGACGGGGTGTGACAGATTGGTAATCAGAGCCAAGGTTATAGAGAATGCCCGTTTTTATAAAAATAAAAATGCAACTATAACCAACAAGAGTTTTTGAAAAACCTCAAACATGATAAAAGTTAACTAGCCCAAGCGGTTCATAGTTTTTCCTAAATTACGCATAGCCTGATCAACTATGCTTAATTCACGAAGGACTATGAAACGATGGGGGTAGTTTTCTTAAATTATGTTAGGGGAGAGGAAGGGAATATGTGAAGTCTAAGACCACCTAAAAATGAATTGACCTTGAATTTACATATTGCATAATATGTACTTTTACGTGGTAATGTGGTATGAGAATGCTTGCGAGCGTTGAGGTCTACATTATCGTTGATTGCTAAGTGTTTGCCATGCTACCTTAGTTGTATTGCATGATGTCCTGAGAGCCTTGGTAGATATATTGTTGGTAGCAATGTTGATTAAGAATGTGTTTTGGTAGTCATGTTGTTGCATTACATGAGGCCCTGAGGCGCTTGTGCTATATCGAACCTTGTTGGTGCTTGTTTGTCATTCATACCTTTTCGGTATATTTAGTATATATATAAGAGTATACATGTATATGTATATACGGTTCGGACACCTAATTTCAAATGTTATGTTGATTACTATATGTAAGCAGAGTTATGCTGATAATTTGAGTAATGATATTTTATGGGAGTACTTATACCCTTTATTGTGTTATCACATGTCATGTCTTCCTCACACTACTCACCTTGTTAGAAATTCTAAATACACCGCATTCTAAACCGATGAATTAGATAATTTCCTTAGTCACACTAAGAACAACTTACAAATCAGCATAGTCAAAATTTGAGGTCCTGCCATACCATTAGGGCTTAGAAGACTACAAGTGGAACAATAGGGTTCATGAGAGAATGATAATTGTAAGCTGAGTTCCCTACATCAACCGTAGTAACCATGCCCGCTCT
>BQNB010002407.1:13682-71566 GCA_026074375.1 Tanacetum coccineum | reverse complement strand
AGTACTGTTAGTTATACCTTGGCAGTATTAACTCTTGATGAAGATTTATTCCCAACAGGTAATGCATCATTTACTTTTGGTTTAGGGGCAGCAGTATTAACAGGTCTGGCAGTACTAATTGATGATGCTGCTCTTGGAGAGCTTTGCTTAGCAGCATTAACTGGTACTAATTGATGATGATGCTGCTCTTGGAGAGCTTTGGAGAGCTTTGCTGTTGAAACAAAATTCCTTTTAGGATGTGGGTGAGTCAATTTATTTTGGTGGTTTACCCTCTGAGCATTGTTCCAAACTGGTCTAATTTCCCTTTGATTAGCAACCCTTCCCTTATTATTTAACTCTGGTTTTTCTACCATTTTATTTTTATGAAAATCATAGTCTTTGATTAAATGGTTGAGACTCCCACATACAAAACGAGCTTTCTTTATAAACTCAAAACCCATTCCAGTTTCTTCTATTATCCCTAGGACTTTGACTTTTCCTAGGATACTCTACTTGCCTATGTATGTTTTCCTTATTAACATAGATTTCATATTCTCATCAGATTTGATAAAATTGATTTTAGTAAACTTTGGTTTTGTCTGATCAGATTTAGGTCTAAACACACTCTCATTATCACTATTAGTGTCCCAATCTTCAATGATAGGAGCACTAGGCCTAACAGTTTTAGGATTTTCTACAATATCCTTACTAGTCTTAGATATACTAGTTTCAGTTTCACTCCCTTTATAGACATAATCATCTAACCTAGCAAAGGATAAGTCAGGTCTCGAGGGCATGTAGTTCCCAGTATAGGGATGGGGAACTGCATGAAACCCTTTACCTGTTTTGAATCTATCATTTACTAGACTATCATCCACATCACTTTCTCTACTGTTAAACACACTATGAACCACTTCGTTCTCATTTATTTGACTATCATAACCAAGACCAGCTTTGTCTTTAGCACTTATTTGACTATTTATCAATTTAGTTAGATTCTCTGATGATTCTTCAAATTTTTTTAGTTTAAGTTTCAAATCACCTTTCTCTTTTAAAGCTTCTTCTAACTGATTTTTAATGTCTTTGATAGAAATATCTTTCACTTAGACATCATACTTTAAAAATGCAATATCTTCTTTATAAACAGCTTCATTCTTTTCATGTACAACTATCCTAGCTTCTAATGATTCTAATCCTATTTAATAACCTATAATTTCTAGATTAGATTTAATAAGAGCTTCACGCTGTTAATCATATTGTTTTTGAAGAGTTTCATATGATTTTAATCAATCTTTAGAGCAAGTATGTACCTCAGAGTCAGAACTTAATGAACTTGATGAACCTTGAGATGTATATGCCATTAGAGCAAAGTTTATGATGCCTTCTTCAGCCTGAAAGCTCCAATCATAACCACCTATCCCATCCTAAATAACCAAGGAATTTGTGGTAGATGTATCCACTGGTGCATTCCTTCTTGGACCATCTCCATTTCTATTCCCATGATTCCTTGGTGCCCTGCATTCTCTAGCAAAGTGACCTCTCATGTGGCAGTTGTAACATTCAAACTTTGTCTTATCAAAGCCAACAGTTTCTTTGCCATTGAAATTCAAATTCCTTCCTGTCTTCTTTAAGAATCTTTTCACCATCATGTTAAGCATGGCCACTTCCATTTGAGATCCATCTCTTCAAGATCATCAGTATCAATCTGCTCCAGATCTTCATTGTCTAATTGTGGACTATTAGATTGATTAGCAAAGAAGGAAAACATGACATCATCCACATAAGTTGAGGAAGAAGCTTATCCCTGTGAACTAGCAGTAGAAACTTCATGAGCAGTATTAACTGCTTCATTAGTACTGCTGGTGTTTTCTGAAGATACAAAAGCCACATTTTGAGAGTTTGAGCTTGAGCTTGATTGGACTTTAATCTCAGATTCATACACCTTTAGATTATTATACAAATCATCCATGTTCAATGTGTCTAGATCAAATTTGTTTCTCATTATTAAAGCAATATTGTTCCAAGCTGATGGTAGACTTCTTAACAACTTCAGATTTGCATCTTTCTGAGAGATAACTTTACCATGAATTTCTAATTGGCTGATGAGTTTCTAAAACCTATCATAGGTTTTATCCAGTCCTTCAGATCTTGATGCAGCAAAATTCTCATATTGCTGCTTCAGAATGGTTTTCTGCATTTTCTTTGATTCTTTGTTGCCTCCAAACCTGGCCTTGATTGCTTCCCATAAGGTCTTTGCATCCTTGATTCCATGAAACTTCAATAGGTGCTCATCAGGAATGGCCAACAACAGAGTGCTTTTTGCTTTCAATTCATTCTTTCTTGCTAGCTTTTGTTCAGCAGTTTTAGGAGGAATGGGACCTTCAGTACCAGCACTAGCTGATGCAATAGCAGGTGCATCACCATTCACAATAACCTCCCAAAGAGCATAATCAGTGTGAGTAAGATATTGCTCCATTCTCATGCTCCAGAGATCATAGTCTCCTGTTTTGAGTACTGGAAGTTTTAGTGCAGACACTGTTTGGGTAGTTTCTGATTGTGACTCCATCTTTTCTTTGACTAACAGATCTTGTGTAGATATAGTGTTCTTCTTATTCAAAGTTTCTCAACAAGCTCAGATACCACTTGTTGATCCCTTTTGAACAGAGCTTACTTAGCTTGTTAAAGCTTAGTTGTGTTGGATAAATCCAAAACAACTATAGTAGAAACTAAGATTGAGAATATCACAAATATGCGGAAACTAGTTTGCAATACTAAGAAGAACAATAAAGCAGTAAACAATCTTTTACTAAACTTTCAGCCTCAATATGAAATGATCACTCTGGATAGTGATAAGGTTACAAAATTACCTTGAAGCTATGAATATCAAAGATGTACACCTAACATTATGCCCTAGGACCTCCTTTTATACATCAAGGAGTCCTACAAGACTTACAATACTTTCCTAACTTATCATGATCTTTTCTAAAAATAAACATAATCTCTTAAACAAATAAGTTATACATATCATCTTTACAAATAACTAATACTTTTCATCGTAAGTATTCTTGTTCTCCAATCAATCTTTGATCTCATCTCTGTCAGCATAATCCTTCTAACAGTAGTAATCACTCAGCAGTTGTAACTGAGCACAAGCAGTATTAACCACTTAGAGGTTTACTCTAGCAGTATTAACATACACTAGCAGTACTAACTTTTGTACTAGCAGTAGTAACTACTTAGTATATTTTTAGTCTTCATCTCTGAGCAGTCTTAACTTCTATTAGCAGTAGTAACTTTATGCTAACAGTACTAATATATACTAACAGTAGTAAATAGCAGTAGTAACTTTTACACTACCAGTACTAACTACTTAGCATAATTTTCATTAGTATTACCAGCAGCACTAAGTTATGCTTGACAGTACTAATATATATCTGGGCATTAGTAACTCTAAGAATCATCTTGAAGTCTTTTAATCCCAACAATCCTCCCCTAAACTTAATGTTCATCTTCTAAATCTTCAAGTTTCTTCATTAAAAGTCTTCATCACTATCAGGAGGATGTATTCAAATACTTCAATGACCCTTTTCCGGCTTTGTCATGAGCTTGAGTAGTTGATAGCACATCTCATTCCAATGATCATCTTAAAGCTTTTTGTTCAGCATGTTTGAGATTGTTATTTGTATAAGGGGATATCTTTTCTCAACCAACATAAAGATATGTAGATTTGTAAATCTTACAAAGTACACTCTACATGTATCAAACAACTTCCAAATAGTCACTTTGTATCCTTGTAGATTTCTCCATACTTTACTTTTTATGTCAGGTTCAAACATTACCTTCATATCACCCCATAACACTCTTTCATATTCATCCTCTGGCCTTGTATTCCCATGTTTAGCTTTAACCAACTTCCAGAGGGTCTCCAAGTCTTCTCTATCAATATTCTAGAGCATCTTGATCATTGATAAGTATCTTTTTGAACTTCCATCAGCTCTTATCAATTGAAAGTATACAAACTTTCCTTCTTTGACAATCTTGTATTTAACAATCACTGGAGGTTTGGTGGCTAGAGGTATAGCATCAATTGCTACCTCATCATCTTTAACTATCTCAATATGCTTTTTCATCTCTGCCTCCTCTTGATCATCATCTTTTTCAGCTTCTACATGCTCATCTATCTTCTGCTTCTTTGAGTTATCAGATTCAAGCTCATCCCCTGCTCTTTTAGAACTTCCTTCTGTTCTTGTCTCACTGCTTTTCACCAACTCTGTATTCATGTCTACAAAAGTGTTTACCCTTTTCATCTCTTTATCAAACATCTCCTGGATCTCATCATAACTTTTGCTCTTCAGCTGATTGTGTTTGTATCCAGCCATGTTCTTCAAATAGGTAGACATTGTATTTCTCTTTTGTGCCTTAGTTGGTGGCTTGCTCCTTTTCTCTTGAGCTCTTAATGCTGCAAAGTGTTTCTTTCTCTTCTCCAAGAGTTCTACAAACAATTTTGACTTTTCTTCAATACTCAACTGTTCTTGTTCTTCTGTTTGCATTTGTTGAGCCAATTGAAAGTCAGCATCCATCATAGCTTGTGTGTTATCCCATGATTCAAGTAAAGCTATGTTGGCTTTTTCTTCCTTTAGTCTTGAAATCCTCTCTTCTTCTTCCAATTCAGCTTGTAGTTGAGCTTCAAGATTTCTAGCAACTTCTTCATCCATTGCAATTTGATCTTTCTTCTTCAAAGGTTTTTCAGGCTCAACCATTTTTGCCTTGCCTTTGTCTTTAGCCTGTGGAAGTTGTGATGCTTGTAAAGGTGATGATGTTGTTTTGAATTCACTTGGCTCTTGAACTACAACCCCTCTAGCCTTGGGTCTTGTAGTTGTAGTTGTTGTAGCAGCAGATGTAACAGCTTTGGGTTTAGCTGCTTTGATTTCTATTAGAGTCTGAGCCAGAGTCAACTCATCAATAGTTGTTGTTGGAGCATTGGCAGTAGTAACTTCAACATTAGCAGTAGTAACTACTTCACCAGCAGTAGTAACTAGATCAGCAGCACTAACTTCCTTTTCATTTTAAGTTGTGAGTGACGTTTCAAAAGATCATTAAATGCATTTTGTGATTTCAAAAGCTTGGCCTCAAGATTACAAGATTCTTTTCTATTTCCATCCATATTCATACTTTTACCAATCAACGACATAGAATTCATCACAATTAAAAGAACATGTTGAGACATGATGTGTTGTAAGAGTTGATCATTTTCCAAAAGTAATTCTTTCTTAGCAATTTTCAAACATTGTTTGTCGACTGAAAACTGTTGAACAGCAGCGTCTATTTGGTTAAAAACTGTTTGTACTTCTAATATTTCATTTATAAGATCTCTATCAAACACATTAAAGATGTCTTTTAAAGATTTTAGAAATGGAATAATTTCATTGTTAAAAACAGCTTTTGTATGTCCAAACCCCCATTCACCTTCTGTACGAGCATCAAGTGTAGTCCTTATCTTCACCACATTGTCAAATCTGGCAAGGTGAAATTTAAGCTTTTTGAGGCTTATATTCACCAAGCTAACCTTAGGAAGTTCCTTAGGTGCTTATATTTTGACAGGGGATGCATCAGAAGGTTTACTGGTAGGATTGGATACGCAACCAAAATGCTTGTTCAGCATCCATTTCTTGTTGTGGAGTATAACGTTTCCCAAAATCTTCAAAAAGTCTATTTAATTTTTCATAATCAATAGGTTTATGAGAAATGTTTTTATTAATAATCTCTGGATCCTTTACTTTTTCAGACATTTTTGATCGCCTCCTTTCTTCCAAAATCAATGTTTCCTCATCATCAATCACAGGCATAGCAACATGTTTATCAGACATAACAATACCATCATACAAGGTTGGTTTAATCCGCTGAGCTTTCTTAAGGTGAAACGGATTTTGATAAACTAGAGCTTGTTTATGTATATTATCATAGAAGGCATGTGGCTTAGTTAACATGCGCACTTTTTGAGCAGATTGACCCACTTTAAAAAGAATATTATCAAGTTCCTTTATCTTCTTTTCCAAATCAATTTCGTTCTCCATATATTTATCTTCCTTCTCTTTGGATGCATTTTTGAAAACGTAAATGTTTGCAATAAACATTCCTTTTCTTTGATTTGTTTTGAAAGATTTTTCTCAAGTGAGTCAACTTGTTCTTTCAGTACAAGCTTCTCCCTAATCATATCATCCATTTAAGAATCAATCATTTTTTCATGACCGTTTAAATCAATATTAAGACGTTATTCAAAAGTTTTAACTCGTTCTTTATATCTCTCTAGCTCAGCGGTTACTGATTCATTATTACATTCCTTATTAGCCTTTTTCCAATTATTTACATGATTAATCATTTGTTCCAACATTTGTACTATCGCAGATAAAATCATTGAATCTTGTTGTGCCTGCAAATTAGTATCTTGAACATTTTCATGTTGTGTTTTTTGCAACTATTAAGAGTACAGAATGATATTGCTATCGCTATGTATCTCATTATCTGTAAAATCCATAGCTGGTGTTTGTTTAAAATCCTGTATTGCATGCACACTTTGATTTTCCATATCATTAAGATAGGTTTCAGAATAAGGTACCTTTGAGATAATGTCATAACCATAGTTGGAAATGTTGGCCATAAGAACTGCATGTGCATTCAAGATATCATCACAGTCAGAATCATAAGTATCAAGATCCTCAGTTTGAAAAGCGGCATTATTTGGAATGATTGTCTAAACAGCTTGACCATCTGGAACCCTTAGATCTGCAAGAAATGCGAGTTGCTCTTCATATAAAAATTTTCCAGCTTCCTAAGCTTTAGCTAACATTGCTTTTTCCTTATACCATGCTGCATTCCTTGTTCGCTTAGGCTGAGTGCATTGCCTAGTCATATGTCATTCACTTTGATAGTTGTAGCGTTTAACAATCCTTGCTTGTCCACTTGCATTGTTTCCCCCAAAACTAGTAGCATTACTCTTATACCTGGTACCCGAATAACTTTGACCTTGTCCCCCTTGTACTTGTTGCACTGTGACCCTGCCATCTTGAATAGTGGCTTGGTTTCTTGGATTCGAGGAAGTTCTAAGTTGATTATTGGTTGAGGGGAACCTTGAAGAAGCTACAGCTGTTAGAAAAGCTATTGCCTTGTTGAAACAAGCAATTGAATCATATCCTGGAGAGAATACAGGAACAACAAAACTTGAGTCCATAAGAGGTGACTCAGTCATTGGTTGTGTAGTAACTTGAGGTGATTGATAAGAAATTTGTAGAACATGTGAGGTTTGATGATTCATTTGAGACTGATATGGATATGATGATGGAACGGATGAATGATTGAATTGAGGTTGTGATGGATAGGTAGATGAGTAATGTTGATTAGGATAATTGATCCAAACTGAGATGGTGAAAACTGTTGTTGAAGCTAAGAATTGTTTTACGAAGACTGATAAGTGTTGAAGTGTGGTGGTGTCATCTGCTGATTTACTACAAATGCAAGTGGATCTTGATTGCGTTCACGCAGAAGACAGACTTCATTTGCATGGAGTTCGTGTTGTTCAAGATAGGCATGAAGCTGATCAAAGTTCGTTGTATGCAAATCCTTCACGAGCTTCACATTAGTCACAAATTTGCTTCATTCTAGTGGAAGATAGTTTAAGAACTTTGTATTCACTTGAAAGTGCTCAATTTTCATGTTGTAGATGTTCATATCATTAATCAGCTAAGTGAATCTCAAATAATACTTGTGAAGTGTTTCCCCCTTAATGTGAGTGAACTTATCAAATGCATCATACAGCTTACATTCTCTCTCCTGCTTAGTCAAAGAAGTGCCTTGCATCAGTAATTGAACTCTCTCCCATAAATCTTTAGCAACTCTGTGATGATTCACAAGTGAATAGATATCAGCTGGTAGACCTTGAAGAATGATATTGGTAGCTTTCATATCACAATCAGCTTGAATTTTCTCAGCAGCAGATAATTCAGCATATTTCTTTGTTCTGATCACACCATTCTCTTCAACTGTAGGCCAAATGAGTGGACCATTTTCAACTGATTCAAGTATCATTCTCCCATGCTCTCTATTTTGCATGTAAAGTTCCATTCGACTTTTCCACGAATCATACAAGTCCTTGTCCAACATCGGTGGACGATTATCAGCACCAGAGAGAATCATATACTCTGCAAGAGTATTATTTTGTCCAAGTGGAATAATTGAATCCATTTTAATGTGAAAAGATTAAATGATCAAACAGTGATTGGAGGTTGTTGTGATAAAGTGAGGTTTGATTAATGAAGTTGAGTCTTATGGAATACACAGCATTTTACAATTCTTGATAAAACCAGGTAATCAAGCATTTACGGGATTTTACAAATCAAAGAACAACCGTATAATTCACCTAATGAAAGTGTATAGTTCTACCAAGTAAAGCGTATAAATCACCCAAGAAAATTATGTATAAATCTCCTTAAGAAACAATGTATAAATCTCCTTTGGAAATGAACACGTATAATTCGCCTTTGTATAAATCGCCCTTGCAAAAGATTACGTATAAATCGCCCCTAGTAACACAAACGTATGAATCGCCCTTGGCAAGTCACGTATAAATCACCTATAGGGAAACACGTATAAATTGCCTATGTAATTGATACGTATAAATCTCCTGAACAGACTCTTGTATAAATCGCCTATAGGGAAAACGTATAAATCGCCTGAACAAAGAAATACATATACTTCGCCTATAGAAAACGTATAAATCGCCTGAACAAGAAATCACGTATACTTCGCTCTTATGTATACTTCGCCCAATACACTTCGAAACTCAAAAACCAAAAATCTTAAAAAGACTCACTTTTTGACGTTTTTACTCGATTTTTCTTGTACTTCTTACCTATCTAAGACTAGTAAAACCTTAAAAACACAAACTTTAACGTTTTTGACACAAAAATTTTGAAATCAAGATTCTTGGTACAAATCCTTTTTCTAACCAAAAAGACTCAAAAAGATAAAGTTTTTGATGGTTTTTCAAAGATTTTCTTGTACTTCTAGCCTAAACAAAGATAAATAAAGAGTAAAGTTTAAAGCTTTATGGTTTTTCAACCCTCAAAAAGTGAAAACTTTTTGAATGGATCGAACCAAACTATATGAACAAAAAGAGTAGAAAACGCACACAAAACCTTAACAAACACCCTATGGCTCTTGATACTAATTATAGAATATCTTAATACATATAATGGATGGATTTGAATAGTGTTTTAGAGAGAGAAAGATGTGGTTGGATGAACACTTAGAGAGAGAAACAAAGAAGACAATATTAGATTAAGTGTGTGTGAAACAAATGAACAACCAACACCCTCTCTATGTGTGGAGAGGGTATAAATACTTCAAGCTTAACCAGCCATGGGCTTATGTCATGGGCTTACTATGTATCTTTGGCCCGGTTAGCTTACTAACATAACATATGTTTAATCTACGAGTTATGACTATCTATATTGGTAGTGACCGATACTTTTTTGTATTTCTAATAGTGTAATTCGCTTGTGAATTAGGAAATACTTACACATTACATCACAAGGGTGACATACAATATGATTAGGAAGAGCAAACTAAGGAGTAGTGCATGATTAAGGGAGCATGTTTGTTTATCTATATGAGTTTCCACATAATTAGATTTGATTTAATTTAGATTATTAGTTTAATTAGTTTAAAACAAAACCCCCCTTTAAACCTGAGATTTTATTTGCTTTCATAACATATAAAAATACAAAAATAATATTCTCTCAACCCTTAGACCTTAGTGACATTCAATTTGAGCCTACCCAAACTATTCCCCTAGAGAATGATAACAACCCCCGAGTCTTGCCTATACTACATTGCAACGATTAGATACTCTGCTTAGGGGATTGTAAAACTTTTTTAGTTTTGCAAAACTTCGCATTAGTTAAGCACTTCCTAAAATTTGAGATGTAGAACACATCGTGAATTCCACATAGGTCCTGCGGTAGCTCAAGTCGGTGAGATACTAGACCATCTCTACTTAGTACCTTAAAAGGTCCAATGTATTGAGGGTTCAACTTTCCTCGCTTCCCAAAACGTATTATGCCCTCTCGACGTCCTAGGTAACTTTGTTACAAGTTCGATCATGATCTTTTCTCATTTCTTAATAGATTTAATCTTCACAGGGTCGACATGATGTCCCTTTGTATTGACCATGTGACCGAGAAATTGTACTTCTCGAAGCCAAAACTCACACATGAAGAATTTGGCGTACATTTCTCGTCCTTGAGAAACATAAAAATGGTATCTAAGTGTTGTTCATGTTCTTCCTTACTTACCGAGCAGATGAAAATATCATCAATGAACACTATCACGAACTTGTCTAATTAACACCGTGTTCATCAGGTCTATAAACACAGCCGGTGCATTAGTCAACCCAAAGGGCATGACTAGGAATTTGTAATACACGTACTGCATCCTAAACGTTGTCTTTGGGTGTCTTCTTTCTTGACTCTTATCTGATGATATCCTGATCGTAGGTCAATCTTCAAAAAGTAAATTGCTCTTGCAGCTAATTGAATAGGTCGTCTATTCGAGAAGGAGAGTATTGGTTCTTGATGGTTAATTTGTTCAACTCCTTATAATCGATACACATACGCATCGATCCATCCTTCTTTTTGACGAAGAACACTAATGCACCCCAAGGTAATGAACTCAGTCTTATCAAGACTTTGCTCAGAAGTTCTTGTATTTCCTGGACAACTCTTGCCTTTCCAATGGTGTCAAGCGATATGGTGCCATTGCTATAGGTGTCGCTCCCGACACTAGATTGATCTGGAACTCGACTTGTCTACTCAGAGGGAGTCTAGACAAATCTTTCAGAAAAACCTCGGTATGATTCCTTTCTGAGAGTATTTTGGATACTCTTCACATTGGCTCCTTTGTTCACTATATGTATAAAAAACGTGACGTAGTCCTTCTCCAGGTATTTTCTCATCTTGATGGCCAACACTAGTTTCAAGTCCTTTCCGCACCTCTCTCCTTGTGCCACTATAATCCTTTCGCCTTCTAAAGGGATTCGAACGATTATCGCGAAACAATCATTTTTTACTAAAACTCTAGCCCACCAATCAATCCTTACTACTATGTCAAAAATCTTCAAATTTTAAATCAATTGACGGCCTAAACCATGGTAAGACAACTCGTATATGTTCTAGGTTCGTAGAGCATAGAGGTACAGTAATTGGTTTTCAAGATTCGTTCCTAGGTTGCGCGTGTTTTTTCTTGGAGACATGGTTTTAAATTTTTTCCAAAGACATTTATTTGAGCAAACGCTTGACCAAAGTATAATTTAAGTACGTATGTATGTAATATAGCTTGGAATCTTTAATAATAACATTTATGTAAAAAGAGATGCCACAAAAGTTTCTGTAAAGAAAGGATAAATTCTTCCATGCATAGTTTTTAAATTTTTTATAATGATAATCGTGCAAAAAGATGCGTCTGTGAAAGCTCGTATTTCTTAGTGACCTTGAATAAAGTTAGCTTTTCAGCATAATCGTAATAAAAGAGTTTCAATAAAATAGTTCAAGTAGTGTATAATAAAGATTTTAAAATTTTAAAATTGTAATTGGCAAGTGTAATGAAATTGACATAAACGAACTTATATGTTAAGAAAGTTTTTCCAAAAGTGGGTTGAATAATAATATCCAACAATATTTATGGTCTAGACGGACCTTATAGTACATAGGTTTTGATACTGAAATCATGCAATCATTTGAAAACTATTAAAGCATCACGCTTCTAAAAGGTATTTAAAAAAACATTTCACTTATACATATTTTTGTTACAAAAGACTTTGACTCATCCAGATTAGTACCATCTCCGAAACACGAATGCTAGGACAAAAATAGTTATCATGGTTACAATTAACCAAATTATCAAGTATAAGTTTCTCATTCTTGTATCAACCCTTTTATATCAAAAGGAGTCTTTTAGGTGACGGTCATACAACCAAACAAATAGAGTGATAACACTCCTAGGCGAGTTGCTCCTCGGGTCACTAATGACGCAATCCGTCTCACCGAATGTCTTTAAGAATGAAACGTTAAAAGTAACAGATTTCCAAGGTAAAAACAATGTCAATCCACGTAGTGGATAAGAAAATAGTTGTGTGCAATACGCAAGGTAGCGTCATATACCCTATTAAATGCCATAATTGGCGCGGGGGAAAACAAGTTTCGTGTCATATTACGATCGACGTATGACAGAGGTAAAAGTATGATTTAAGGTATCAAAGCGAGCTAGATGTTCCATAAATGGCCTTTCAACAAGTCAGATACCAGTTGGAGTTCAACTTCCAGCCGAAAATAAGATGGTTATAATGTATCAAAATATTCTTCCAACAATGCCATTGGGATGAATCAATCAACCACTGAGTAGTTATGTACTAATCGAGCATTCTTGTTCACATTCGTAATCAAAACAGTTGGCTTAATAGTATGACAAAATAAGACAGAAACGTGATTGAAATATAGGTCGACTTAGTTTCTAATAGCGAAAGAATGATGTCTCTACATGTCGTGCATACGTAGTCTATCTGATGCTCGTCTCGAGCTCTGACTCAAAATTTATCGACATTTGTTTGAGTATCACGATACTAATATTTAGCGGGGTCTGCGTCCGAATCGTATAATATACGGGAAGGTGAGGGATGTGACTTAGTGACCGCGTCATGGCGAAAATAAAGACGTACTTAGTCAATCAGGTCATAGTCTAACAAAGATAAAGATCACATGTAAAATGACACATTGGACTATAGAACAAACATAAATGCATGAAATATGAACACACACGACCAATGCAACTTCAGGTGACCTTATGCATATGACTCCACCAACACGATACTTGGTAACTATTCCTGGAATCCCATGATTCTACCTGAATTAGACAGAGTTAATCAAGTTCTGTCTAATTAAGGTCAAATGATGCAATGTCCAGACTAGTCAACTCCTATCATATTTAGTGTTTTATAAAAATACTTTTTGGTTATAGTTGCGTTTTTAGTTTTCGAAAACTGACATTCTTTATAACCACAGCTCTGATACCAAATCTGTAACACCCCGCTAAAGCAGAAACACGGACTATGACAGCTCAAGGCACAAGCATATGGTAATAGCATAACACCGTAATTTAATTTAACGGAAACAGTACATTAATACAATAATTATCATAGCCGAACGTTGACATTTAAAGATAAGTTTTAAGTTTCACCAAAAGCATGGTCTTGACGACACAAGTTAAAAGAGACGACACAGTGAAACCCCATGATGCAATGCCTTTACAAGAAAACTATTAATGATCACCTGAAATGCATGAGAAAACGGGTCAACTATGAAAATATTTGGTGAATACACGGGTTTTATATAATTGATGTAAAAACTTTTTACAATAAGTCCTCATGGCAAGTTTCATATGAATCAAATCCTATTACAAGTCCCTCCCATACAAGACTTGTAACATATACATTCACATACACTTCCATGATAAAGAAAAAGTTTCAAAAATATAGTTTATAAAAGAAGACATCATGGCCAGAGTCATATGAATTTATCCTAATACAAGCCCCGCCCATACAAGACTTGTATCGTATAAATTCACACATAATTCCATGATATAAAGATATGTCTGATAATAGGAAGTCTAAATGTCAAAGCCAATTTGTTAATATTAATTTCAAAAGCCCATGCATATATATAGTGCCATGCACAAATGCCCCTATATAAATATTATGCAATTCCTAAACAGTGAAACGAGAGGTTGGCTGACCTCTAATAGCGTTATCCATAATATTTACACTTCGAACAGTGAAGCACACAAAGTACTTATAGATTAGGTACAAACGGAGACCCAATGGGGGACAAACGACGTGTGAGGATACGAACGAGATCTGACACACCCAACACTATATCTATGCATCTTATGTTTTCACACAGAATATGCAAAGTCTTATTTTAATCTAAGGAACACGTATTAGAAATATAATACGTGAAGTTTAATATTAACCAAGTCTTACATATTATAAATATAATATGCGAAGTCCAACAATTTTGCAAATCATACGTATATCATGAGATAATATGCGAAGTCTCAATTTAGTAAAGTCATGCCTATATCAAAATAATACGCAAAGTCTCAATTTAGTAAAGTCATGCATATATTAAAATAATACGCAAAGTCTCAATGTAGTAAAGTCATGCGTATATCAAAATAATAAGCAAAGTCATAATATGACAAACGACATATTTAAAAATCAATTCATAGTATGCAATATTCCCAAAATAGAGAACAGTAAAATGGAGATTCGTGAATACTCAAAAGTATCTATCAAGTTCATAAATAGTTCAAATAGTCCAAAATAGTTCATAAATTAATAATAATCATGCATTCCACCCAAAAACGATAAAACATTTAAAAGAGAGTGGCCGTGAACTCACCTTTGAGCAAAGCGATAATAGCCGAGAAAATAAGACGTCATAAGCCGAGGAAATCTTAGTAGCAACCTAACATATAGCGTTGCGTGTTAGGTTTTATGAACGTTGTACATAAATACGCAATTGAGTTTTTATAAAGTTATTGGTTAAACATTGTACTTGGTGTTTTTTAAAGTTTATAAAATAATAGGGACTAGTTTTGACCACTTTACAAACTTTTACAAGCCCTAATTATAAGTTGATTAGTTTTCAGTTTTTTATATGACTTTAGATGACCGTTTCTTCTAAACCGTAAATAGTCTCGATTCGGTTTTTACATCCTCGTAGAGATAATTGAGTTTATTAATCTGATATGCGGGTCCGACCACTTCGGATTTTATATAAATGGTGTCGAATGGCTAAAACATTTTCATGTGTCAAAGCTGTTAATTTACAGTTTACACCAGTCCCACGAAAAAGGCTATAACTCCTAAACTACAAATCCGCTCAGGCTATTTCGAATGGCCATGTTTAAGTTAAAGCGTCCTTTACAATTTATTTCTAATACAAGTAATGGGTTCTGTACAAATTTTAAGATTTTTTAGCCATTGAAATATGATGTGTAAATCTGACACACCATTATCGTTTATTTTCTAATTACATCATCGGGTATCTTCATGATGTGTGCCACTCAGGGAATCGAAGCTAAAACATAGATCTATGACCCTATATTGTAACCAAAGTTTCAAAGTTCACTGATTTTGTTAGCCATGTTTTTATGTAAAGTGATGGTCATTATTATTCCCGAGCCTTGTATAGGAAAAACATAGTTTACAGGAATTCATTTAAGCTAATTGGGCCTAGGTGTCGAGCTAAAGCCCATGTAAACGACTCATAAAAGCCCAAACAAACCAACTAGGGTTCCTACTCACCTTGTACTATAAATACCCTTCACCTCATGTGGTGAAGGGTATTGCTTCTATTTTCTTTCTTAGTGAAGTCACCATCTTTTCTCTCATTTTCTATCTTTCTCTTTCTCTTTCTAAACTTCTCTATCTCTCTGAAATCTCATCTCTTATTTCGTGTAATGTGTGTAAAATGATGGCTAAGATGTGGTATCAGATCCAGGTTCAAAGCATAACTTCTGGGCTAGCATGGCTTTTAAACAACGCAATTCAAAACTCAGGCTTCAAAGCATGACTTCTGGACAAATTAGTTCAGGACTCGATCTTAGTTATGCTCCATCAACAATCACATCGCAAAAACCAACTAAACGTGATTTGGATCTATTGTTTGAAGCTATATATGATGATTATATTTGTGGTCAACCGTCTGCTGCGACAAGAACTTGTCTTGCTGCTCAAGCACATCAAGTTCTTCAGACTCCAACGACAACTACAACAAAAGCAGACACCGCACCGACTCCAACTAATTCATCTTCTCAAGCGGTAGATATCCCAAACTCTTCACTAGATGTTGACACGCTAGAACCACAACCACAATATACTCAGCAACAAGGTGATCAAGCTCCTCTTCAACCTAAAACTGTTGCTGATAATGTTTCAAATGTTATGCTTGATGGGAATATGTTTGTAAATCCTTTTGCTAATCCATCCACAGATTCTGCTAAATCATCTTCTCATTATGTGGATCCATCAAACATGCATATCTTTTATCAACCATGCCCTCATGAATATCAGTGGACTAAGGATCACCCTCTGGAACAAGTGATATGAGAACCCTCACGACCAGTTTTGACAAGCAATCAGTTGCGAACTAATGGTGACATGTGCATGTACGCTCTGACTGTAAGCACTATGGAACCATCAAATGTCAAACAGGCTATGACCGACCCTGTATGGATTGATTCAATGCAAGAAGAACTTCTTCAATTCAAACGGCTTGATGTGTGGGAGTTAGTTCCTCTGTCAGACAATATAAAAGCCCTTACTCTGAAATGGTTATTCAAAAATAAGCACAATGAAGAAAACACGGTCATTAAAAACAAGACTCGTCTTGTCGTGAGAGGGTACCGCCAAGAGGAAGGAATCAATTTCGAAGAATCCTTCGCTCCAGTTGCTAGGATGGAAGCTATCAGGATATTTTTAGCATATGCGGCTCACAAATCGTTCATTGTATTCCATATGGACATAAAAACTGCATCTCTGCATGGTACGTTAAAAGAAGACGTGTACGTGTGTCAACCTAAAGGTTTCATCGATTTTAATCATCCAATCCATGTCTACAAGTTAAAGAAGGCACTATATGGGCTAAAGCAAGCACCAAGGGCGTGGTACGACGAACTGTCAAAGTTTCTCCTACCGAATCACTTCTACAAAGGCACCATTGATCCTACTTTGTTTATAAGAAGCTTCGGCGATGACATCTTAGTGGTACAGGTCTATGTTGACGATATTATCTTTGGTTCTATAAACCCTAGGTATACCCAACTATTTGTTGACCTTATGCAAAGCCGCTTCGAAATGTCGATGATGGGGGAAATGACGTTTTTCCTTAGTTTACAAGTTAACCAATCCCCTCGGGGCATATTCATAAACTAGTCCAACTATGTGCTTGAAATCCTTAAAGAATATGGAATGGACATGTCTGACCCCGTTGGTACTCTAATGGAGATCAAAGACAAACTTGACTTAGATCAAAACGAGACACTAGTCGATGAAACGAAATATCGTAGCATGATTGGTGCCCTAATGTATCTTACGTCAAGCAGACCGGAAGGCTTTTTCTCTATTTGATTGTGGGATGTTGTACTCTGTGATTATTTTGTGCTGTTTTGGGTTTTAGTTATTGTTTTAGTTTATTAGTTATTTTTTGCGTCTTGTTCTTTTTGACGGTCATTCTCATAATAAATAAAGATCCAATAAATTAGAAATTAAAAAAAGATATATGGGCATTTCATAGTAAACTAGTCCAACTATGTGCTTGAAATCCTTAAAGAATATGGAATGGACATGTCTGACCCCGTTGGTACTCTAATGGAGATCAAAGACAAACTTGACTTAGATCAAAACGAGACACTAGTCGATGAAACGAAATATCGTAGCATGATTGGTGCCCTAATGTATCTTACGTCAAGCAGACCATACATTGTACATGCTACTTATCTATGTGCTAGGTACTAGGCTAAGCCAACCAAGAAGCACCTCAAAGTGGTTAAAAGGATCTTCCGTTATCTCTGAGGAACCGTTAACATGGGTCTCTGGTATACGAAGGATTCTGGTTTTGAACTAACTAGATTTTTAGATGCTGATGATGCGGGATGTAAAGACACCTTCAAGAGTACTTTTGGTGGAGCTTAATTCTTAGGTGAAAAGATGGTTAGCTAGTCCTCAAAGAAACAAGACTGTATGGCGCTGTCAACCGCGAAAGCAGAATATGTGTCTCTATCCGCCTGTTGTGCCCAAATCATTTGGATGCAAACACAGTTAACGGATTATGGCTTTCATTTCAACAAGAATCCTATCTATTGTGACTCGAAATCAGCCATAGCCATAACCTGCAACCCGGTACAACACTCGAGAACCAAGCACATCGCATTCCGCTACCATTTCATCAAGGAACACATAGAAAAGGGTATGATTGAACTGTTTTTTGTCAAGACAGATTACCAATTGGCCGACCCCTTCACTAAAGCCCTTCCAGTGGAAAGGTTTAACTATTTGTTTCGTCGCCTTGGTATGCGCAGTTTGTTTCCATAGGAGCTCGAACGTCTTGCAAATTTACCATAATTCTTTGTATATATTTATCAGAAAACAAAATATAAAAATATAAAACCTATAAAAGAAAAATACAAAAGCAAAAAATTTCAAAAATACCCAAAATAATCTTCTCCGGTATGTCTCTCGATAATCGATAACATTTACGCACCTAGAAATGTTGATTAATATTGACACGTGTGTGTAAATGAAGTTCGAGCAAGAGTTTCAAAACGTTTCAAAACATGTCTCTTTAAATTTTATCTACGACTTCTAAGTAAATATCAGCTTAGGACTCGAACTCCAAAGAAAATAAAATGTTCATTTATTCATGTTATTACATTTATCATAAACAATGGGATGTTCAAATCTTTCATCCTTCGTCTTTTGAGTATTTTCATATAAACATTCAACGTTTTGATGCTCAAGAGAAGCACCAAGAAAATAATAATTATAGAAGATAAAATAAAAATCCATTTTCTATTGAGCACAATTTTTTAGGGATTAAATATCTTCTTGATGCTGGGTTAATTACTAATTACTTGCTGTCTCAATGTTTGGTGTTTAATTTGCTCAGCTGGATTTAGTGTTGCTCAGCTGGATTTAGTGTTGCTCATGAACTTCAAAGAAAATATGCTAAGTGTTTACTACTGCTAGTACACAGTTACTACTGCTAGTGAATATTAGTACTGCTAGTGAAAATATGCTAAGTGTTTACTACTGCTAGTACAAAGTTACTACTGCTAGTGAATATTAGTACTGCTCAAGGTTAAGACTGCTCAGAGATAAGTTAATGCTGTTGAGGTTAATAAGTTAGTACTGTTTGTTGTTAGTACTGCTTATATGATATGTATTAAGTTATTTGTTTATAGAAAAGATTATGGATACTTAGGAAAATATTGTAAGCTAACTAGGGCTCCTTGGTGTATAAAAGGGGGTCCTAGGGCATAGAGTTTGACATCTTTTATCAATCTTTTGAAGTCTTGGACGTATAATTCATAGCTACAAGGTCTTTGTAACCCTAATACTTTAAGAGTACTCGTATTATTATCATTAATAATATTGGAGCTTATTTGTTGAATTGTATGTTCATTGAATTACTATTTCATTAGTAATTCTTCTTAATATTAAAGATTAGATTCCGCATAATCTTTAATAAATTCAAACACAATTTCTACTATAGTTATGTTAGATTTATCTAATATAACTAAACCTTAAACAAGCTTTAGGAATTTGATATATTGAAGTGGGATCAAAAAGTAGTATCAGAGCTTGTTGAGAAGCTGTGAATAAGAAAAACCTATTTTTGCTAAAAGATATAGATCAAGATTCTACACACATGGTGGCTGCATCCAAAGTTCCCATGCTCAAACCTGGTAAGTATGAGATATGGAGGATGAGGATTGAACAATATATCCAGATGATAGACTATGCACTGTGGGAAGTCATAGAGAATGGTGCAACCTTGCCAAAAACAAAAATTGTGGAAGGAGTTATGACAGAGATGCCTATTACAACTACTGAAGAAAAGGCTCAGAGAAGATTAGAGGTGAAAGCTAGAAGTACTTTAATGATGGGCATTCCCAATGAACATCAGTTAAAGTTTAACTCTATAAAGGATGCTAAGAAGTTGCTGGAAGCTGTTGAAAAGAGATTTGGTGGGAATGCAGCTACAAGAAAGACTCAAAGGAATCTCTTAAAGCAGCAATATGAAAACTTCACTGCTCCAAGCTCAGAGATGCTTGATCAAACTTTTGATAGGCTTCAAAAGCTTGTGAGTCAGTTGGAGCTTTTGGATGAAAAGCTTTCACAAGAAGATGTTAATCAAAAGTTATTAAGAAGTTTGTCACCTGAGTGGAACACACATGCTGTTGTGTAGAGGAATAAAGCTGATTTGGATACAATGAGCATGGATGATCTCTACAACAACCTCAAGGTGTATGAACCAGAAGTTAAAGGGATGTCTAGCTCAATTTCAAGCACACGGAACATGGATTGTGTGTCCTCTTCAAATAACAACACTAGCAACACTAATGAAGCAATTAATACTGCTCATAGAGTTTCTATTGCTAGCACTCAAGTTAATGCTGCTAACTCTATAAATATTGATAACTTGAGTGATGCTGTTATTTGTGCATTCTTTGCTAGTCAACCAAATAGTCTTTAACTTGTACATGAGGACTTGTAACAAATCTATCTAGATGACATGGAAGAGATGGATTTAAGATGGCAAATGGCCATGTTGACTATGAAGTCAAAAAGGTTTTTGAAGAATACAGGAAGGAAGCTTACTATTAATGGCAATGAGACTATTGGTTTTGATAAGTCCAAAGTGGAGTGCTACAACTGCCACAAGAGGGGACATTTTGCTAGGGAGTGTAGAGCTCCAAGAAATTAAGACAACAAGAACAAGGAAAGCTCAAGAAGGAGTGTGCCTGTGAAAACATCTTCTTCCAAAGATTTGGTGTCATGTGATGGTATTGGTAGATATGACTAGAGTGATCAGGCAAAGGAAGGGCCTAATTATGCACTCATGGCTTTCTCATCTTCAAGTCCTAACTCAGAGGTATCCAATGATTCTATTTGTTCAAAATCTTGTTTGGAAACTGTTGAACTTCTTAAATCTCAAAATGATCAACTATTAAAAAATTTAAAGAAATCTAAGTTAATGGTTCTAGGTTATAAGACAGGTTTAGAGTCAGTGGAAGAAAAACTTGAAGTTTATAAAGCAAATGAGTCTATTTATTTACAAGATATTAAGGGCTTAAAATTTGAAATTCATATAGGAGAAATAACTATTAGAGAGCTTAGGAAGAAGCTTGAAATAGTTCAAAAAGAAAAAGATGGCATTCAACCTAATGTATATAAATTTGAACATGAATCTAAAAGTTTAAACAAGCTCATAGAGTGTCAGATAGTTAACAATTGCAAGAAAGGTTTAGGCTATGAAAATTATAATGCAGTTCCACCTCCCTATACAGCAAATTTCATGCCTCTAACACCTGACTTGTCTTTTATTGGTTTAGATAAGTTTGTTAATGAGCCTGTAGTTGAGAACAGTAAAGCTATGTCTAGTGAAGAAGAGCCTAAGGTAGTTAGGAAGTGTGATGATGCCCCAAGTATTGAAGAATGGGTGTCAGATGATGAGGAAGAGGATGTGTCTCAGCCTAAAATTAAAAAGAAAATAGTTAGGCCTAGTATTGTTAAGAAAGAGTTTGTCAAATCTAAACAACAAGAAAAAACTACTAGGAAAACTGTTAAACAAGTTGAGCAACATAGGCAAAACACTCACAGTCCAAGAGGCAATCAAAGAAATTGGAACAATATGATGTCTCAAAAACTAGGAAGCAATTTTGAGATGTTTAATAAGGCCTGTTATGTGTGTGGAAGCTTTGATCATTTGCAGGTTGATTGCAATTACCATCAAAAACAGTTTCAAAATCAAAGGATGGTAAAACCTGTTTGGAACAATGCTCAAAGGGTGAATCATCAAAACTTTGCTAAAAAGACTCACCCCTGTGCTAAAAAGAACTTGGTTCCAAGAGCAGTACTAATGAAGTCTGGTTTAGTATCAGTTAATACTGCTAGACAAGTTAATGCTGCTCACTCAAAAACAACAGTGAATGCTGCTAGACCAATGTCATATCTTTCTAAAACAGCACATTCAACTGTTAAGAGGCCCATTCATAAGAACACAGCATTTAAAAATAGTAATATTAATCAAATGGGTAATACTGTTAGGGGTAAAAAATTTAATACTTGTTAGATATTAGAAAAAAGACTCAGTCACCCCGTGTAATGTATCATTTATCGTAGTTCGTAGTTTAACGTTTAATGTGTAATGTTCAGTAATGGGTCGGGCTATAAAGCCTAACGTGTAAGCCCATACCATAGCCTAAGGGCTCATCTTGTAAGCTACTATATAAGCCTCTTCCATGCCTTGGAAGAGGTGGTTAGTCATTTCATTTACACGTTACACTTTCTCTCTCTAGAAAGCTTTTCTCACACTTTCTCTCTCTAGATTTGGCTAATCTATCTATCTTCTATTGTGTTATGATTTCCAATATCCTATAATTGGTATCAGATCTCATGGGATGATTAGATCATTTATGTGTGCATTTTAGTGCTTGGTTTAGATCAAAAGTTGAGTTTTAGGAGGTCTTAGCTCTTGTTCTTGAGTTTCATTGATTTTCACATTTATGGTGTTAAAATTTACGTTTTTGTAGTTTCTATAGCCTTCTAGTACTCATTTGTGCAAAAGAATCCAAGTCAAAACGTTCAAAAGGGTGATTTTTTGGTGTTTTAAGGTGTAAAACTTCGTATTTCAACGTAGCGGTTTGGTAATCTGCTTGGAGTTTATCGTAGCGGTTTGATCTATTGTTCTGGCGGTTTGTTAGAAAAGTACATTGTTCTGGCGGTTTGTCAGATCGTACACTGTTCTAGAGGTTTGTCGTTTCTGACAGCGGTTTGTCTTATTAGGCAGAGGTTTATCAGTAACGATTTGTCCTCTAGTGTAGCGGTTTACTAGTAGCGATTTGGTAATTATAGCGGTTTGATCCGTAGCGGTTTACAGGTTTTTGAAGACTTTTTCTCATAGCGATTTGAGAAACAAACCTCTGCTAATTTCATTTCTTGGTAGCGGTTTGGTGTTTCTTCTTCATAGCGGTTTACCATTTCTTTCTAGTAGCGGTTTAGCAGATTAACTTAGTAGCGGTTTACCACTAGGAAACAAACATCTGGCCATTTTTCTTTGTGGTAGCGGTTTGGTATAATTTCTTCATAGCGGTTTGAGGACTAATCCAGCGGTTTGGTACACTGTTTGGAATTTGGACTATTTCTCAAACTTGACAAACGTAACAAACTCAAACAACAAAACACTTAAACAAACATCACCACTTTTAACATACAATCTCTAATCATTGTTCGATCAACTTAAATCATTTCACAATCAATTAAGATGGCTAATCTTTCGGAAGATATCCAATGTGCCGGTTCCGATACCCGACCACCTATGCTTGATAGGACTGACTTTGCATCATGGCAACAACGTATTCGATTGTATTGTCGGGGTAAAGAGAATGGGGTGAACATTCTGAAGTCGATTGATGAAGGACCTTTTCAGATGGGAACTATTAGAGACCCAATTGCTGAAGGGACAGAAGGTGCCCAGCAACTAGGTCCCGAACGAGCTCGAGTCTATTCGGACCTTTCACCTGAGGATAAGGATAGGTATAATGCTGACATTCGGGCAACAAACATCCTACTTCAAGGGTTACCAAAAGACATCTACACTCTCATCAATCATTACACTGAAGCAAAAGACATTTGGGATAATGTGAAGATGCTCCTGGAAGGTTCGGAACTAACGAAAGAAGATCGAGAATCACAACTGTATGATGACTTTGAACACTTCCGTCAGAACAAAGGAGAAACCATTCACGACTATTATGTCCGGTTTGCCAAGCTCATCAACGACATGCGGAACATCAAGATGACCATGTCCAGAATGCAGTTGAATTCAAAGTTTGTTAATAACATGTTGCCTGAATGGGGTAGATTCGTAACAGCAGTGAAACTGAACAGAGGATTGAGGGACTCCAACTATGATCAGCTGTATGCTTATCTGAAGCAACACGAGGCACATGCCAATGAGAACAAAATGATGTTGGAACGATTCACTCAACCCAATGTTGATCCTCTCGCCTTGATGTCTAATGTTTCACATCAGCAGTACTACTCACAATCATCTACCACTCCACCATCCACACATGTTCAACCACACTTTGCTGACAACACCCAACTTGATTCAGGACTCTCTCCAACGGACAACTTAATTGAGAACTTAACCAACACACTTGCCCTACTCACCCAATCATACAAAACATACCTTCCTCAAACTAACAATCAACTCAGAACTTCATCAAATACAAGGAACCAAGCCACAGTTCAAGACGACAGGGTTGTTGTTCAAAATGTTCAGGGTCGACAACAGAATAAGGTCAAGGCAAGCCACAGTTCAAGACGGCAGGGTTGTTGTTCAGAATGTTCAGGGTCGACAGAATAGAGGTCAGGGGAACAATGCAAGGGGTACAGGTGCAGCTGGTTATGGGGGAGCTCAAAACAGAGTTGGGAATGCAAATCCAGGTCAAGCAAGGCAGATTAAGTGTTACAACTACAACGGTATAGGCCACATAGCAAGGAACTGCACTCAACCCAAGCGACCTCAGAACTTAGAATATTTCAAAGACAAGATATTGTTGATGCAAGCTCAGAGGAATGGGGTGGCATTGTGTGAAGTCCGATAGAACTCCTTAGATCGTTTAAGCTCAGTTTGATTAGAACTTATATATAGGATTAAGGGTATAAAAGGGTAGCGATTTGGTTGTTTGGAAACACACAAATTCATTCTCCCTCACGCAAACCGCCACCTAGAACGAATTTATTGATTCTCGATTTTTGTTGGATTTCTTGCTAAGGTAACTCGAAAACTTTGTTCACTGCTAGTAAATGATCCTTAGTTAAGTTAAAAATGATCCAAAAACTCACCAAAATATTCAATCTAGATCGTTATAACATCGAACGAGTGAAATGTTTATGGATATATGTTTTTGATTGTGATTAGTGATGGGTTGAGCAATAGGTGGTAGAGTATCACTCGATCATTACTATTTAGCTAAACGTCTATCAAGTTATATTCCATGACTAGTTTAAATTTCGTTATTTTCAAATCGAGAATGCCATTAGAGTGTTTGGAATGTGTCTGTTTATGCTAGGGATATAGTTTAAGGTCTAGATGATGCTATTTGATTGTTATGCTTAGACTCTCAATCTATGTTTTGCCTATCCGTTTATATTTCGTGAGTTAAGTTTGACTTATGTGTAATTCAACTATTGTAGGTTGTTGTATGTAATTGAGTTTTGGATATTTTCTTATGTTAACTGGAAAAGTAGTGTATGCCACTAATGCTCGTCCCGGAATGCTTGAAATGTTATTCGAATGCGTTTGCATGTTACGTTTCTGGTAGAGGTTTACCAAACATTCTTGATAACGGTTTGTTTTAAAATGCATGATAGCGGTTTGCACAAAATTCTTGATAGCTGTTTGCTTTAAAATTTCGTTTGAAAACGGTATGCTTTAGATTTGCGTGATAGCGGATTTGCATAAGTAAGCCTGATATATCAAGTTTGATGATAAATGAATATTTTATTATGAACAGGAAAACCGCTAAGAGGTAGCGGTTTGAGGAAGATTATTTTTATTATTAAAATAATCCAAACCACTATTTCAAAATTTTCTCATCTAATAGCGGTTTGATTAAATGAATATAATATACATAGCTATTTGGTCATAGCGGTTTGATTAAAATATATATATAATCCGTAGAATTTTTGTCGTGGGGTGGGCGGTTTGATCATCTTCCCACTACTTAGCGGTTTGAACATTCCCTTAATAGCGTTTGATTAACACTCCTCAACAGCAGTTTGGTGCCATGTGATAGCGGTTTGGCCTAGAAATCATCAAGAGTTTTGGCCCATTTAGTCCCAATACCTCTCAAGCCTAATCCAAAGGCATAATTACACCTTTAGCACCCATCCGAGAGCTTTGTTACTTGTATGTGTTTCATAAATGCATATCCTTGACCAACGACAATATTGATCCCTCTCTATAATTCAATCCGGAAGCTGTGTCAATATTCCTCATATAACATCAAAATAATTTGACATTTGTGGCCTGACTTTGTTGATGATTCATGGTGCATACAATAAATGCCGTGATAAAGAATGTTCCCGCTCCTGCTCCCATAAGATCTGATGATCAGATACTCCCATTTGTTGCATGGGTGCCCAATGGAAAGAGCAACTATGTCTTGGATCTTCAAAAGAAGCAAAAGAATCCAATCTTTCAGATCTCTGTGGACATTATACAGAATACAAACTTCTTTAGGGCATTATCACTTGCCTCAGCCTACGTTCAGCTATCTACATTTCAACAATTGCTTAGAACACACGCTCACATATGAGGCCAAGACTGGAGTTTACAGTTTTGAGCTGGAGAATCTTGATTTGTATTGGATTAGCTAATCATTGAGGGAAGCTTTGAGATAAACGCCCGTTGATCAAGGCTAACCATTGTTGTGTCACCTCTGTTATGTTATGAGGTCTATTAAGGACTTTGTGAATTAACTTGGGAATAACAGAGGGTTATACACTTTGTGTCAAGAAATGGCGTGAATGAAACCTGTCCTCAGCCATGGGAGAGCGATACTATCTATGATCAACCAATGTCTCACCGGCAAGACTTCAGAACATGATAGGCCCAGATATCCAGTTCTTCAGATGCTTTAGGGAATTATTACAAGCTCTAATGTTGATTATGCTGAACTTATATAGGAAGAATTTATACAATCAACGCTGACTATTTCTACTGATAAGTAAGGCCAATCTGGGGCATTCCCACTAAGAATGCAGGAAAGACAAGGATCAGATTTTCCAACTTGATCAGGTTCATAATTTAATCATCTGTCACTCTGGGAAAATTCCATAACATTCACCAGAGAACAACATCTCCTTTTCATACTGCTGGAAGAAGAGATCAGCAGACTTGGTAATATCAAATTTTCGTTCCCAAAGGCGAAAGAAGATAAAGTATTTGAGAATGCCAATTCCCAAAATACTGATCTCAAACAATATACAGAATGCACCATACTACAATGCATACTGGAAAAGGCGCAAAGCATGATCAAAAGTTGCTTCTGGCTGCCTCGAAAAAAGGAATGGAAGAGAAGAAATCTGCAAGTACCAAGCAACCCAAGCCAAAGCCAGCTATCGAGAAGTCAAGCAAACCAGCACCTGCACCGAAACCAAAGGTAACCAAGGAAAAACCTTCTAAGGCCTCTACTGCTAAGCCACCCAAGCTGAAGCCTGCCAAAGAAAAGTCAACCAAGGCTACACCACTACAAAAAGCCGGCAAGGGTAAAGTTGCAAAAGTTCGCAACGTGAAGAGCTCTTTCCAGCTGGTTGATGAACCTGATGAAGAACCAGCTCATTCTGAACCTGAACCTGGGCCTGAACAAGAAGGTGCATGTGAAGAATATGATATGGAACGTGCAGATTCGGTGATGTCTGAATCGATTCAGCACAGGTCATGACACAATGTTAGAGGATTGGCAAATTCAGAAGCCTGTTGCAGAGGCATACCGACCAACTCCCTATAGTAGAAGCCAAGGGAAAAGCCATTGTCACTGGAATAACAAGCTGCTCAATCTCTACTTAGCCCTACACAACCCCAAAGAGGAGAAGCACTTACAGACCAACTCCAGCTAGTGAGAGGAGTCAACTGGACCCTCTCGTGACACAACCACTTGATGATACATATCCGCCAATATTGTTTCGTAGACTCTCCGCTCCTGAAAAAGCAGATACCTAGGTCTAATCGGATAAGACAAATAGTGGAGGTGATATTAAGATACTGAAGATTGCTAAAGAACTAGGAGAGGATGTGACTAATCAGGTGAATCTAGAGGAAAAGACTGTAGAACTTGATCAAGACCAGGCTAGATCAGACCCTGTGAATCTCTTGAGTCTTGACCTCAACCAGAGCAGGTACATATGGATGAAGACCAGGCTGGACCAGACCTTGGGATAAGCCGTTATGGGCTCTTGCTGGACCAGACCCTGAGCCCACGCACAACGAATTCATGGCTAATTTGTACCCTAAGGTTCAAGAGAGTTTGAAGTTTCCGGCTGATGAACATGTCATCCTAGAGGATCCTCTAAGCTCAACCGGGACTCTCTCGTCAATGAACAATCTAGAGGATGCATATGCTATTGGGGATCAATTCATTAATGATAAATCCACTGATGATTAACCGGGAAAACTCAATGTGGAAGCTGAAGTGGTCTCCGTGGTCATTGTTCCAATATATCAAGAGTCTTCCTCTGTTCCTCCACTGTCCACACCAGTAATTGATCTTTCACCTCCTAAACCTGCATCATCTACCACTCAAACACCAATCTTTACAGAAACAACAACGACAACAACAACACCCCTTCCACCTCCTCTACAACAACAAAGCACAACTGAATCAGAGTTAGCTGAACATATCGCAGCTCTTGAAAAGAAACTCTCTAATTTAGAGCAGAATAACAAGAATCTTGATAACACAACTCGGAATCTTGGATCTAGGTTCTACACGTTGGAGCTTAGGGATCTGCCTCATAAGATTAATGAAGCAGCCCGTGAAAATGTCAAAGAGGCGGTTCAAATAGATCTACAGGCTCCCCTTCGAGACCGCTTCAAAGACTTGTCCGAATAAGATATGAAAGAAATGCTTCACCAAAGGATGTTTGAAATTGGCTCTTACAAATCACTTCCGAAACATATCGCACTCTATGAATCTCTTAAGGCATCTATGGAACGTGCATAGAGGGATGAGTTTCTCGCTGAAAAGGATAAGTCTCGTAAGAGACAACGTGATGATCAAGATCCTCCTCCTCCTCTACCAGATTTGAATCTAAATAAGAGAAGATGACATGACGTTGGCGCTTCTGGTTCATCAAAGCCACGCGATCCTCAGTCATCAGCATGGAAGAAGTTTGACACTCGAGATGCTCCTTCAAGCTCCTCCAAGCAACAATCCAGTCCTCATGCTGAGCAACCAGTCGAAGACATACCAATACAAGATTCTGACAACATATCTGATTTAGAGGACACTGACTCCGCCTATCTTCCAAAGACTAAGCAGAGGCTAGAATGGTTGAAGCCTATTCTAGATGATGAAAGACCAGCCACTCTAGAACCTGCCTGGGTCATTCCTACGTCCCACATTCCTGATGCTGTGAACAACAGGGCCAATGCTTTAGCTACCACATATCAAGCTCCGGCGGAGAACTCTTTACTTGAGAAGACTGGGGATATGCGGACGTTTATGAACTGGTATTGCCAAAAGATGGGAAAGACCGAGCTTACTCAAGCAGATTTGGAAGGTCAAGATTATGAAGTCGTTAAACCTTTCTACCTGGACATCGTTCATCTTTAGTTTCAGATGGAAGAGTGTCACAAGATGCTTACAGATCAGATTGACTGGGCTAATCCAGAAGGTGATCAAGTCAGGATTGATATTAGCAAACCTATGCCTCTAAGTGGTCTACCAGGTCATGTCACTGTTTAAACCTAATTCTTTTTCAATAAAGACTTGGATTATTTGCGTTATGGCAATAAGGGAAGCGGACAAGCTTTGTCAATTTCCAAGATGAAGGCTGCTCGTTATCATGACTTTGGACTTGAACTACTTGTACCTGAGCATATGTGGATCGATGACGTCTGCACCTATGACATAAGTGCCTCTTATGGTATCTCTCATTGGTGGTTTAATCGTCAAAAATTCTACATTGACCGACACACAGCTAAATCAAGCCGCATGGTAGTTAGAACTCACATGCGTATACTCAGTGTTGTTAGAATAAAATCCTACTCTCATTACGGGTATGACTACCTAAAAGAGATCACACTGCGCAGATCTGATCATCAAGAATACATGATTGCCGAAAAGGACTTCAAAAACTTATATCCCAGTGACTTTGAAGACCTGAATCTGCTGCTTCTTCAATGTCATCTAAATAATCTTCCTGGTTCAGACATATGTATGCTTTCTACTGCTGTTAAACTATGGACACGAAACTTAGTGATTTGACTGCGGGTTAAAGACTTCCAACTCGGCATTGAGAGCTACCAAAAATAGGTGAATCTCACTAAACCTAGATGGGATGCAATAGGCTTCGAGTTCAAGCATGATTTATACAATTATTGATTCACCTCGTACAGTTGTGTTCCCTGTCAGTAACAATGAATGGAAGATCATGCAATTCAATGAGATTTACAAGTTCAGTGATGGTACGCTGACAAATATTATGGAAGCACTGGATTACAGAGTTAAGGAGTACAAGGTTAATCGGCTCAATCCGGGTATGAACACGCGGTTTTGGACTGATAAGGATGTGGAAAGGAGCAAGGAATTCATACATGCCATTGAACGGAGACTCAAGACCAGAAGGATCTTCCGGAATTTGGAATGCTTTGTTGGTGGACGGGTTCGCGATATTGACTACAGACTTCTTCAGAGAACGGAATGATCTCTTCATTCCATTTATAAGGTCAATATCATTTGTATATATATATATTGTATCTTGTACATTATAAAGTTGTGGTATACTTAGTGTTATGTGTCAGTGTATGAATTTTTTATGAATTTTTCATTAAATTCAAAATATTTCAAACCTATCATACCAGACACTAACAAAATCCCTCATAGATTCAGGGGGAGCATTAATATGTTCCCCATTCGGCTTGTGATTAATTAGCACATTTTTCTCCTAGTTTTTCCAACATATTCGAATCCATTGGTATCCAAAATATCAAAGGATTTGACATTTTCGATAAGGGGAGAAATGTGATTTAAATATGAAAACTGATAAAAAATGTGATTTTGTAGACTCATGTGTATACTCCTCCCTCCTTGTGCTAAACAGTTTTGATTAATCGATGCACATGTTGAGGGGGAGCGTTTCTGAAAATTCAAAAACAATCGAGGTACTAAAAGCTTTGATATTTATATCACAAGTACCTGATTGAGCTTTTCAAATTGGTTTTATGGCAAGGTGAACTGTATCAAAAAGACCGAATATATATTTAATTTTCTCGGAGATTTAAGGTTGGTAAGGTTAGGTATTGGTTCCTATGATTCAGCCAGAACCGGAGAGATGTACCCAAGGATAATCCACTAGTTAGTGTAGAAGTCCTTAGGTATGACATAAAAAGGAGTAAATGTAAGAATAAGGGAATAATGCCGACTGAGATGGAGCTAGAACTGGAACAAACCAAACAAGGTTCTAGTCATGAAGTCTCGGTAAGCACTGAAGGGGTTAAAGAATGAAAAAGAAATGTAAGGATAAAGTGTGTAAAGAAAGAAGCCCTCCATACACTTAGGCAGAAACCGGGTCAGTACATCTGCTGTCAGAATCACAATGATGATTGCTGACATTGAAGAATGACATCATGGACCCAGTGATACAATGCACAACCCTCCCTAGCCACTCAGAATCTCTCAAAAGATTTCTGTTTCATTTCTCACGGAGACTAAACACGTTATCTATTAACTTTCTCACTCCGAGTTAGTTGATATTGAAAAGGTGGCAGTCTGCTCCAGCCTCCGATCACTAAAACCAAAACGCACAATTGAGTCTAGAGCCAAGAGATCATCAATCAATCTCATTAGGACACTATTCCATATTACTTGTTCTTTACATAATGTGAAAATAAGGGTTATCATAAGAGTCCTACGCATTATCCTTGTGGTTTTGCATTTTCCCTGTTGGTATTTCCGGAACATCTTAGTGATACGAAGTATTCACAGTGAAGATGGAAATCCTGCTAGAGCCAACATCAAACAAGCTCTAGGTAGGTGACTGTGAGATCCTAAATGGGTCAAACTTGTGACACTGGGCATCGATTCGGTCCAGATTATGAACTGACGGAGAATGAATTTTGATAAAAGCTTAAAACTCTCGATGTCTTACAAAAATACTTTTATTAGTGACACGTTGATTGATTTTCAAATCAATTTTCTCTTTAATCGGTGAGATTGTAACTCACTGATTCACTCTTACCGTTCTATTAGTAGCAATACTATTAGTGAGGTAGCCTCTTATGAGGGTGACCGGTCAAGAGATGACTAAGTCAAGTAACAGTGAATCTAATGCATATGCGTTAGAGGATCTAACACTTTGAGCTGGAAACCCTGTCAAGGAGGTTCTTTTCATGAATCTACCTGATCACAGGTACAATATTTATACTGTAAAATGGTCCTTACGGAACTGGAGGTTAATGCAACCGAACTCCGACGAATGACAAAGCCATATTTGTCACCAAGTTTTATTGCTAACTATTTTATTTCAGGATTACATAAAGATAGAGATGCAGAAACCTCGTTCTAGCAAAGTCAAGTTTATAGCCACATGCTCATACTAAAGACTCAATGTCGTTATAACATCAAGAAAGATAGACCTAAAGCTTTCGCAAACTCTGATATCAACCTCTTCTTCGGTATGTCAAAGAGATGAAGTTATGTATTGATGAAGAAGTAGGAATATAAAGTCAAGCTTTCAAGATTGCAACAAGTATAAGCATGTCAGCCTGAAAGTCTCAAGCACATAAGATGGCGAAAGATCACAAGATGATGATTAGAGATTAAATTTGGCTGATGATCTTAAAAAAGCTCAAAATCACATGCAATGACAATCTTAAAGAAACAAGCTCAAGCCACAAGTCAAAGATTACTACATAAAGATGCAAGACAAAAGATCAACAATTACACAAAAAAGACTCAATATCAAGAATAGAAGCTTTAACGATTAATGATCAAGGTCACAAGGAGAGATCTCTATGATCACCCCTTAGTGGGAGATTGTTAGAAATACATAAAGTGTTGATCATTTATGAGATCTCAACGATCGTCCCTTAGGGAGAGATTGTTAGGAATTCAGTATTTAGTGAAGTGATAATCATTATCGATCTCGCGAGCCTTTGTAATAGTTAGACAATATCATGTAATATTTAGTAAGCTAACTGGGCCAAAGCATAGAAAGCCCATGGAAAGCCTGGTTTATCCTTTGTATAAAAGCCCTCTCCACACATGGAGAGGGGGTTGGTTGAATCATTTTTACACACACATTTAATGTGTTTTTCATATGAGTTCTCCCTTCCACTCTCTCTCTCTAGCTTTCTCTCTCTAGTTCATATTTGTGCGAAAATTAGGAACCTATACAATTTAATTGTCTAGTTCAATATTTGGCTGTCATACTTTGATCATAGCATGAATAAATACTTGTTGGAAACCCCAGTGTGTATTTTAAGCCAAATTCTATGATGCCAGGTTTTTGTAACCAACAGGATCTTAATTTCAGGTACTATTACCAATTGACCCAAGACTTAGCAAATAGGCCAGTATTCGATGACCTTTCGGTCCTAGTTATTCCAACTAGAATAAGTTTGAGTTGCGGCATTGATTAAGATATAACTAGGATAACGTACTTTCTCTCTTAATTGCATTTAAAACCAATTTAATTCTTGTTAATTATTTTCTTTCAATTTCTTGCATTTATACAATCAATTTTGCTTTCAAAAATCATGACAATTAAAACTCAGATTTTAGACTTTAGCTCTTGGGACGAGCTCGGATTTACCAAAACTACACTACTCATGATCGGGTTCTCTGCCCGTTAGTGGGTTTGTAAAGGTGATACGAGTTTTATAAATTTAAAACTTGGTAAAAATATATTTAAAAAAATACGCATCATATACCTCCTCATTGATAAAACCATTCAGGAATGCGCTTTTTTACATCCATTTGGAATAGCTTAAAATCTAAAGCACAAGCATAAGCTAATAGTATCCTAATTGACTCAAGTCTAGCAACTGGGGCATAAGTTTCATCATAATTGATGCCCTCTTGTTGATTATAACCTTGAGCAACTAACCTAGCCTTATTTCGAGAAACAATACCGTTCTCGTCTCACTTATTTCTGAACACCCACTTAGTTCCTATGATTGTCATATTCCAAAGTTGTGGAACTAACTCCCGAACATCGTTAGCAATGAATTGATTTAATTCTTCTTGCATAACAACTATCCAACTTTCATCTGCTAAGGCTTCATTCACATTCTTAGGTTTTATAGTTGATATAAAACAAAAGAAGTTACTTTGGTTTTGGGCTTGTGATCTAAGGGTTCTTTGGTCAAGGTTTCCTATGACATTTTCTAATGGATGGTTCCTAGATTCCCTAATATTGACTATTTCGTCAATCTCTAAAGTTTCATCCTCAATGTCATTTTCTAGGTTTTTCTTTTCGGTAACCTTAATTGCTTCTTCTTCATCTAGATCATCATCCACCAAGGGTGATGTCTTAGAGGGTGGATGAGTTTATCGAATGTCACGTTGAGTGATTCTTTGACTTTCCTAGTATGTTTGTTAAGGATGATGTAGGCTTTAGTATTTTGCGAGTAACCTAAAAGATACCTTCGTGTGACTTTGGGTCAAACTTTGTAAGGTAGTCTTTAGTGTTTAAAATGAAGCACTTGCTTCCAAACACTCTAAAGTAATCTAGGGTAGGTTTCCTACCTTTTAAGAGTTCGTAAGATGTTTTTCCTAAGATGGCTCTAATTAGGATTCGGTTGAGAATGTATGTTAAAGGGTCTACTGCGTTACACTAAAAATTTTGTGGTAACAATTGCAAATTCAATATAGTCCTACTCATTTCTTGAAGTGTCATATTCTTCCTTTCAACCACGCCATTTGATTGAGGAGTGTGTGGAGCTGAGAAGTTATGTGTAATTCCATTGGCATTACAAAACTTGTGTAATACCGTTAGCATTACAAAACACTCCAAATTGCACTTCATTATCAAATTCTCTACCGTGGTCGGTTTTTATTGACAATATTGTACATCCTAATTAATTTTGAATTTTCTTACTAAATATCTCAAATTGATTGAAGGATTCGGTTTTATTCTTAAGGAATCTAGTCCAAGTATACATAAAGTAGTCATCTACTATGACTAAGGTGTAGCGGTTTCCTTCGTAACTCAGTACGGCGGATGGACCGAAGAGATCCATATAAAGGAGTTCTATGCATCTAGTCATTGAGACCATATTCTTAGCTTTGTGACTAGCGTGAGCTTGTTTTCCAATTTTGCAAGCATCATAGAAGTGTTGATCAAACTTAAGCTTAGGTAAGTTTCTAACTAATTCCTTAGATGCTAACGATTGAATGAGACACATATTTGCATGACCTAATCTCCTATGCCATAATGTGGAATTTTCATCAATCGTTGCAAGACAAATTTTTTCTTTTTGCTTATTTCCTAATTTCATCACATATAAGACTTTCTTTCTAATACCTATACCTATAATTTTACCGTCCTTAGTGATTTCACTATCATGTTCAGAGAAAGTTACTTTACACTTATTATCACATATTTATCCTACACTTAGCAAATTAAATCTTAAGTTATCAACATGTTCTATATTATCTATATTGAGAGAGACATTAGAAATCGTACCTTTGCCAATGATGTTACCGCAAAGATTACTACCAAAAATAACATTACATTCGTTGTATGCCTTGTAGGTAGAGAAGAGCTTTCGGTTACCCGTCATGTGTTTGGAGCATCCGCTATCCTTTATCCACTCATCGGGTTCCAAGTCGACTCTAAGGCTTATCTCATTTGACGCTTGAGCTATGAGGCATGTTTCGCCTCTAATCTTTTCATCATCTTCTTCGCCGCTATTAGTCCAAGAGCCTCCTACGAATGCTCTTTGGTTCTTGTCTTTTGATGGTTTTGGACATTCTCCAATGAGATGATTTGGGTCTCCGCATCTAAAACACTTCCTTTCACTTTTACTATTTTTGTCATCTCGGTTTCTTTGAAAGGTCTTTTTGTCGTTCCTAGGTTGCCTTACAAATCTTCCTCTTCTTTTGAAGAACTTCTTGAAGTCTCTCACCGCCATGGCGTACTCTTCGTCTCCACTTCAAGAATTCGAACACTCTTCATCACTAGATTCCTTCTTAGCCTTTAAAGCAAGAGATCTCCTTTAGCTTTGACTATTTCAGAATCTTTCTTGATGATCATTTCGTAAACTTTGAGGTTCCTGATAAGTTCATCAAGAGATAATGATGTTAAGTCTTTCGAGTCTTCAATCGTCGTGACCTTTGCTCTCCATTTAGGATGTAGAGCCCTAAGAAACTTCCTAACATAATTCTTGCTAGAATAACGTTCATCAAGAGCGTTTAAACTAGTAATAATAGTATTAAAACTAGCAAAAGCACTATCTATATATTCGTCTTCAGAAATGACGAATTGTTCATATTGTTGTACCAAATGGTCGATCTTGTTATCTTTGACTTGGCTATTACCTTGATGGGTGATTAACAAAGTTTTCCAAATTTCTTTTGCCGTATAACACATGAAAATTATTTCATATTCTTTTCTAGGCAAAGCGTTGTAAATAACCATTTTAGCTTCGTTATTTTTTGCAAGTCTCTTTTTAAGTTCATCACTTTGTTTTTCAAAAGGGATAACCTCATATAATTTGGTTTCTGGATTTTGTTCAATAGGTTGAAAATCACCGTTAGTAATAACATGCCAAAGATCAAGATCTTTTGATTTAACATATGTTTCGAATCTATTTTCTAATAAAAAAAAAATATCACTTTCAAGAGTGGTGGACTTTGCAACGGATTGCCCTTCTAGATATTTGTCGGAATCTTAGATCGATCCAAGCTTTAAAAATAGTATATGTTAGCCCTTAAATTGCCGACTTTATATCGAAAATTATAAACAGTTTAGTTTAAAGCGTGACACGTAGGACTAAATAATGACTAGTTAAGATAGTATGTGTCACTAGGACTATAAATACCCCCTTCATACTTCCATGGAGGGGTGAGGATTCATTTTGTAACATTTCACATAAAGTGTGTGTGTGTGTTTCTCTCTTCTATCACATACACATCTTTCCTTTTTCTCTCATCTCATAATAATATGGCTACTTATTTGTTTCATCCTCCCTGACCTCCAGATCTTCTTAGTTAGTGTTTCTTATTATTAACAAGTGGTATCAAGAGCTAACTGGGGGTGTTTTATATTGTGTTTGTTGCTGCATTTTTACAGCTTATTTTAAGCTTATTTCAGCTTATTTTTGTGGCTTATTTGGTCACAAACCACAACTAAAAGTTTTACTGTGTGGTTGTTGTTTCGTGTTTAAAGATTATTGATTATTTTAAACTTATTTCGTGGCTTAACAGCTTTTTGAAGCTCTTATTAGCTTAAATGACCATGACTTATTTCGTGTTAATTACTTGTTTTTGAGCTTTATTATCAAGATCAGTTTGTACTTCTGTGTTAGAAACCTTTCTCGCATCAAATCTGCTTATAAGTGCTTATTTCGAATTATATTTTAAGAGCTTTTCTTGGCTTATTTATTTATTTTATTCAAGAAGAGTCACAAATCCACAGTTTTCAGCTTTAAGGACTAATTTTTGTTTTTTGCAAAAAGACAAGAAATAGTACAAGTAGCGGTATGGTGTAAACCACTGCCAGGGCGGTTTGACTTGGTCAACAGTAGTTTTACCGTAGCGGTTTAGGACAGGTTATAGCAGTTTGATCTTTTTCATGGTCTTTTCTAACCGTTATGTTGCCCGTTTTACTAGTCAACGGTGGTTTGGTGGCCGTGGTGGTTTGGTAGTAGTAGCGGTTTGATGGTAGTAGCGGCTTGGTGTTTGCTTGATAGTGGTTTGGCTTCTTGCCAGCAGTTTGGTATAAATGCATCGCAGCGGTTTGCCCCCACAACCCAAACCGAGTCAACTCGGTATTTATCGAGTTGAACTGGGTCAAGACTCAAACGATCTAGAATCAAAGAAAAAGTCACCAGAACGTGAAAGAATTAGAACAGACAGACTTGACAAGATTCAAATCACAAGACTCGAACTAAACTACAACAATTAAAACTATAACAACATCAACAGCCATCATCCACATTTTTCACAATCAAATCCATCAAACTACTTAAATCCCATCGTCACAGATTATCACAACTCAGTCTCCTCCACAATCATTCATAACTCGAATCAAAACTCAAAGAAATACAAGAAAGATCTCAGATTTAATTTTTGTGTATTTCAATTAACATCAAGACCTTAAAAGATCCTCAATACGAAATGAAAATCATCACAGATCTATGTGCAGGGTTCAAAACCCTATTCAATTTTCGAACTTAAAGAAAGATTTATAACAATTATGTTATAATCTTTCTATGTTTCGTTGAGACAAAACATAAAACAATAAAACCTACCCAAGACCTTTATCATAAGATCTTGAAGCCCTGGTCTTGCTACACTTCGAGTAAATAATTAATGACTACAAGGTTTATGTTCGGTGCTGGGTGTAATAAATCGAAGGGTTCATTTTGTTTCTTCATTTTGTGGTTCGGTTTTGATAAGAAAACAAAGATAGAAGGATGAAGGGAGATCTATTTTTTTGAATAGTTTGATGACTACGTTTGGAGTGATAAGGTTGGTGCAGTGTAAAGGAGATGAGAGATCGTGCGTGGGATGAAATGATAAAAGGGATTAGGGTTTAACTCTTGTGGTGAGACTGGATTATGCCCTGATAAAATGGGGGATTTAGGGTATAGTGTTTTGATGGACCGGGTTGTTTGAAATACATTGGACCAAGTTTTTGGTTTTTTTTTGTTTTTGTGGGCTGGTGAAGTTTGGACAGACCTTTATAACAAAAAGAAACAAATTGGGCCGAGACTTGATGTTTTGGACGTGGGCTCGCTATAACAAAACGAAACGAATTGGGCTTAGCAGGCCAAATGTTTTAAAAAATATAGTTGGGCCAAGATGTAACAATTGGGATTATCAGAATTGTCTTTATGGAATTGGTTGGTGTTAATGGCTGTTTAAGTATGACTAATGTTATGATTATGCCGGGAATAAAATGCTAATCAGACAATTTTAGACAGTACGATGTTTACCAGTTTAACGATAATTTCAAAACATCATTTGTACTAGTTTAAAAACATTCTCGAACAACAACACAACAAACACGATATATTACACTAAAAACGATCTGTTATAAGATTCACTAAAATGAAAAATGGCTAAGGATTTGAATTACAAAGAAAAGTGATCACGACTCTATCAATACCTCTTTGTCTTTCTCAAGACTTTTCTCGTTTACACTCTGTTGATTTGGTAATGAAGTGGGTTTCACGAAGGCGTCTACTTATTTCATCATTGAGACTCCTTCTATTTTCTACCCTTTTTCTTTAAATCCAATCTTCGATGATGACTTGGCTTGAAACGATACACTATGATTGAGACTTGGATTATCTAGTTATACCTGATGTAAGGAGTTACATTGTAGTACTCACGGGTTACAACTATCATTTAAAGGAGTTACGTTGTAATACTCAGTGTCACACGCAGATGTCGATGTGGATAATTTCAAGAGGTGATGTACTTTTATACTTTTAGGACATGGGTATATAGTACTTATAGATTTAATCTTGCACCGTTCTTCAATCAACAACAGTGTAAGCTTAAGTAACAAATTTGGGGGATTTTACTTCATTTTAAAGTTTGGTATATCGGATTTACTTCACAAGTGGTCACAACAATAACCGATAGAATACGAGGTTGGTAAGTAAGCCAGAGTTTAAAGGTTGAGATGTAATCAGCAATTCTCACAGGATATTATTGTGCTATTCCAAGACAATGGTACTTTATAGTCTAAGCAAATTTCTTAAAGTTCTTCAACGACATTCATATACAAGATCTTGATTATACCAAGTTTTCTTGATTTTTGCTTCATCTCCTACTACGGTTTGTGAATTCAATAGGGTAATGGTTCGTTTGGATCTCAAGATTTGTGTTTAAGACACGAACTTCTCGTGTATATGTGCGTACACAACAATGATGCTTCTGAGAGTTCGAAACCATCATGGGGGGAAATGTGTACTTTGGTTACCATGTCAACTTCGAGGGGGAGTAGTGTATACTACTTTACTTAGTATGGTTTATGAAGTATTCTGCATACGTAAGAAGAATTGTTGCTGATTCCTTGCTTGTACCCCCGAACGGATATTCACCAAGACCTAATGACAAGTAGCAGTAGTATTTGGTGTGGTTTTTCTTTTATAAAATTCCGCTATGCATGTCAATAACAAATAGAAGATTGTTCAAGCTACATTAACGTTTCAGAATCTGCTCAAGATAGGGATGTTGGTTTGGGGGGAAGCTGATTCAGAAACTTCGCTAAAAAGGAGTCTATGAAGAAAGCTTTTCAAGACATGTTGCATGGATTGGGAGGAAGTTAATCTAACTCATGCATACTATAATGGTTCCAGAACAAGTAAAGACAATGAAGATCCAAGCTGGAGTACAAGTTTCAAGACCAGGAGAACTTAGAAGACATCTTCAGGTTTGGAAATGCTTTGAAGCACTTTATTTTATTGTAATAAGTACTTGTTTAGAAACGTTGTAAGTAATTCCGTATGTCCACATATTGGGAAGAATGTTAGCCTTAACATATGATTGACTAAATAAGAATTACAATAGTTTTAGTTAAGTGTGACAAGTAGGGACTAATAAATGACTAGTTAAGATAGTTATGTGTCCACTAGTCGACTATAAATACCGCCCTACCATACTTCCATGAGGGGTTGAAGGATTTATTTTGAAACATTTCACATAAGGGGTGTGTGTGGGGTTATCCTCTTCTATCACACAATTTCAGCACTTGGCCTTTTTCATGTTTGTAGATAATTGAATTCTCTTTGCGTGGCCGCCAAAATCGCTTCAAACAGAGTTCGTATAATCGAGTTATGACCAAAACAGTGAACAGGTGTCGGGAAGCTCTAAGTTTGAGTTTACTTCTTCGTTTAAGTTTCAAATCTTCGTGTATTCTTCCGTTTTCATCCACGGCACGTATCATAAACCTTCATAGCAAATATACTCGATTAAGTACCGAACGTTCTTATAATTAACCAATATATAAGTATAAAAGCATAGATAACGCATATAAAAATATGTATAATTTGAGCGTTATCAAATCCTCATACACATAAACTTTGCTTGCCCTCAAGCAAATCTAAGAAAAGAAATTTAGAAACAAAATTCCTACATGACAAGAGAAGGAAATTTTTATATGTATATTTTAAAATTTTTATTTTTTTTATTTTTATTTTAAAAAAAAAATTATTAGGTGTGAAATTATCGAAAATATTTTTTGTTTTTTAATAAATAAGCGCAAAAGGCGCAAACACCCCCCACTCTTAAAGGTTTGATTGCCCTCAAGCAAAATAAAAAAAATAAGCTTTACAAAACAAAATTAGAATTATGAAAAATATTTTTTGTTTTTTAATATGTGAAAACAAGATGTTTGACAATACCCAATAATTCTCAAGCTGTAATAACATGACTAAGCACCTCATGAAGAATGAAAAGTATAATTCATTCAAACACTCGTATGTGAAGTAATAGAGGGTAAAAGGGAAATCACACTCAATTGCTCAGACATGATTCATTAAGTTACCATAGGCTTGTACAAGAAATAAAACTGCACCGACATGGCGTAAGCACCATGTATAAATATAAAAAAAGGACTTTTATTTAGGTTATAATATCCAGCTAAGGGTTAATAAGGGTGTGGTTAAGGCATGTGAAATATATACTGAAAATGGTTTTATGATATACATGTCGACAAGTCCAAGAAACCCATGTTGCTAGTTACTACAATCCATAAACCCGTGAGGTTATCGAACCTCTCATTAATTTATGCATCACATATCATAATATATCAATACGTCGCAAATGCCAACAACAATCCAACTCTTGTTCATCACTTTTTTTCTCTCTTCTTTTTTCGATTTTTTTTACTTTTTTTTCTTCTTTTCTTATACTGTTTTTTTTCAATCAACCTTTCATTCACACAACTAACAATTCTCCTACAGTTGAGATAAGGATACATCACAAAAAATACGAATACGAAGGTGTATAGTCTTCTTCTTCGTTGAAATGGCACAATACTCATAACAAAGCGCGAACAAACTATGAGAAAAAATCAACCAATAGTACCGAGCAACTAGCAACCAACCATAGGGACTTTCGACAAAGGGTAAGGATAGGCTAAAGGTTATCTTTTTTTATTTTTCATTTTTTTCTGGATGAAAAAAATGAATAGAATGGCTCAGTGGGTTAAACTAGGGGTATCCAGCACTAAAGATGAGTGCTAACAAAAGCGTTTTATTTGGGTGGTTAACTAATCAGTGGAATTAGAGAAAAGAATAATATGTAAAATGGAATGGCTATTTGGTTTAATCCTAAGTTGCCTCTTTAGCACTTAAAAATATATATATCATGCGAACGTGATTTCACTGCTGTCTCGTAATAATTTTAAGTACAAGTTCTAGAATTAATAAATCACCGGCACACACATACAATTTTTAAACCGATACCAATGCTTTAGAAAAGGCGACAAACTACAAATACACAGCCGTAACGACGGATGAGACACTTGCAATTGCATTCAAACCTTAACTCGAGAAAGCTAAAGGCCAAAATTATCTTAGGTATCAAAGATAGATACCCGAATTCCTTAAGATCTAAAGGCGAACCTTATATTTTTTTGGGGGGTGATTGGTATAAATGCGCAAGTAATGTCATTGATCCCGAGTCGGATCTGCTCTATCAATCGGGACAAATCTCTGATTTCAAAATTTTATTTATTTTTTATTATTTTTTACTACGTTTTATTCTAATATATTAACTTAAGTCGCAAAAGAATTTAAAAATAAGATTAGATTTTTAGATTACCGAGGGCGAACAAAAGTTTATACTTTTAATAACGAGTCTGATTTTTCAATTCATTTCCCCCCACACTTAAGTTGAGCATTATGCGTAATCAGAAAACAACTTAAAAGTAGGATAATGGGAGAAATAAATATAAGAGAAACGAGACTTCCCGGGGCTTATAAGTGCTCAATTGAATTTCGAAAGATATGGCGCAAAACCGAATGCCATCATGAGCATGTGAATTCAACCATATATAATATTATACCCTGAATATATCATTCCCCAAACGATAAGCTATTACTACCATCCAAGCTTCACCTATTTATTTAATCTGCAAAATAAACAAAACAACGAAAACCGTAAAATACAAAGCGCACTTTCGTAGGTAACACGGTTGCATTTAGCGTATGCAACAAGCCTTTAAACCGTTCGGTTCCCCGAGTGGACGAGTTGTAGTCTCGTGAGGGTTTACAGCGAACACACCCATAAAGTTCAAAACAACAACTTTTTTATTATTTTTTTTTATATTTTTAAAAAATTTTTTATTATTTTTTTCATATATTTTAGAATACTAACGCGGGAAAAATGACAAAAGTACGCCGCACAACAAAATACGTGCGGCGGTTTTATTATGACAAAAACATATTTTTAGTTTTTTTTTTCACTTTTTATTTAATATCACAAATACAAACACATGCAAACACATAAATAGACAATCACAAACACACCAACTAAACAAAAGAAAATACGATACTAATTTTTAAGATTTTATGGTTTTAACATTTTTATGCCTTTATAAAAAAACACGCAGGCAAACATACACAAACAAGCAAGCATGCAGAAACAAACGAAAGATAAAAAATATTCACATAAGATAAGACAAAAATAAAAGGCATCAGATTTATTTTTATACAAGATCAATAATTTTGGATGTTGAGAAAACACGACGCACTTAATAACAAGTGCGGCGTACTATGAGTTTTGGCAACAAGTTTATAGCTTTAATAGACGCAATGCAAGAAAAAATAACAAACTAACAAAAACATGATTTAACATATACACAAGAACATGTAGAAATCAAAAAAAGCAAAAATAATTTAGAAAGAAAAATCTTTTTTTTTTGGTTTTTTTTAATGACAATTAAATATTAACAAAATTACATACCTGAGACTAGAAATTTGCGGGGTTTTGTTTGGGTTTTTGGTTTTGGTTTTAAATCAAATGATGCTGGTGAAAAGTTTGCAGAAAGTGCGACGTACTTGTGAAAAGTGCGGCATAATTTCTTGGTTTTCCAGGAAAACCGGCGCACAAATTGTATGTGCGGCGTACTTCCTGAAGAAAAATGATTTTTTGGGTCAGTTTGCCAAAAAATTGTACGGCGAAAGAGAAGAGGATTATCACAGGACAAGTGCGACGGTTTTGGTGTGAAACCGGCGTACTTCAAGTACAAACCTGCAAAATAACAAACGGGAACAAGGGAAGTGCGGCGCACACATAAAGATGTGTGCCGTACTATCTGTAACAGCAGACGTAGTTTAAGATTTTAAAGAGATTTAAACACACATAAGATGCACAAGACTAACAAACAACCTGCAAACATTTAAACAGATCCCCGACAATGGCGCCAAAAACTTGATGTGTGTTTTTACAAGCTTTAAATTTATAATACTAGAAATACCGATTTTGACTAAAAACACAACATTCGGGCAAGTTTACCCTATTCGAGTGTAATATAGTATTAGGCAAGTCCAGGTCGTTCCATGGGATTTGTATCAATTCAGTGATTGTTTATCAAGTAACAAAGCTAAATGATTGTCACAGATCAAATAGCCAAAACGTGTGTATAAAGCATGCAAGAAACAAGGCATGATCCACATAACTTAATAGATAAAGATAGAGCAAGACTTTATATAAACAAAGCATACAAGTCATATATGATGGGTGATCATAATAACATGCATATCTACCAATGATAACATAGAATCATTTCGGCCTATATACTACATTATCACGAGTGCATTAGGAATGATTTATATCAAATATGCATATATATGAATTTCTCCCAACCCGATCAGTCAACATAAGGAAGGGTCTTAAACATCATTCTACTTGGGTTGTTTATCATTTTACCACACAATTCTCACAAGCATGATATTGATTCGCCATAGACAAACGGTTCAAAATATATCAAGACAATTAACCCTTTCGGCCTATTTTAATTGTCATGATATACTAAAAAATAAACAATGATCAAAGCAAAGATAACATCGAATTCATAAACACATATATTCATAAGTCATAGCAAAATCATCCAAATATAATATCATGTTTCACATATTGGAACAAAGTAAACAACGAACACTACATCATAACCAAACCAATAACCAGTTGTTCCCATAAACAACCAACATCTAAACCTACTAAGATAACCCATGGGGCTGTCACAAACCACCTTGAAATCAAGAACACATTGCCAAATGGTGTGTTTGGTAACGGGTTTAATATAGTGAAAGAATTAGAGATTTTGTGTTAATCGTCTAATCCTCATGGTATGATGTGCTTAAGTTCTGGAAATATGGTGTTTCAGTGGTGGTTCGCGATGGGGAGTGGTGGTTAAAGTGGTGGTAACATGGTGGTGAGAAGGGTTGTTTGGATCATTGGATCCAAAGATCCTCACCACTCCTTCCTCCTCTCTAAGGCTCTAATAAATGTGTGTGTGTAAGATATAAGATTGTCTAAGAGATATATGAAATGGGAGAGCCAAAGGAAGGTATTTATAGGCTATTTGGGGGCCAAAACCATCGTACAAATATATTATGCGCCGCACTTTGGGTGTTAATGCTATCTTTATTTAATGCCTTTAATTCTTTCCACCGCCTCAAAAGTGCGCCGCACTTTTAGTAAAACTGCCACACTTTGAGCAATTTTAGCACTTGGCCTTTTTCAAGTTTGTAGATAATTGAATTCTCTTTGCGTGGCCGCCAGAATCGCGTCAAACGGATTTTGTATGACCGAGTTATGACCAAAACAGTGAACAGGTGTCGGGAAGCTCTGAGTTTGAGTTTACTTCTTTGTTTAAGCTTCAAATCTTCATCTATTCTTCCGTTTTCTTCCACGACAAGTATCATGAACCTAAAATAGAAAATATACTCGATTAAGTACCAAAAGTTCGTATAATTAACCAATATATAAGTATAAAAGCATAGATAACACATATAAAAATAAGTATAATTTGAGTGTTATTAGCTTCCTAAGTAATAACCGAACCAGATGGTTCATTCCTTAGCCAACGACTCATGGCTCCAGTAAGTGACATAGGGAAATCTCGAAGCATTATTTGGTCTTGAGTTATTTCAGGAATATAAAATAAATTAACAATCTCAAGAACTTTCTTAATATGCTCATTCACATCTTTATGATCCGTTCCACTGAAAGTGTTGTCACGTAGTTCCTTGAGAAATTGGCCTTTTAGTTTAAAGTGAGGTTTGTCATCGATTTTAAGCCTAGCAACACCCGACCCATAGTCACCTCGGGTCTTGCACATGTATTCTTCTATGGTTTTCCCCATTACTTCTGCAATTTCATACCCGGAATGTTCTTCTAGATCAAAAATAGATCAAATTCAGGTGAGCTCGATTCATCAAGACTTGGTGTCTTAAAGAGCTTCCTAGATGAGCAAAATTCTAATTCCGGATCTTCAAAAGGTGTAAATAGTTCCTTAGTTGAACTCCTTGTCATGTACTACCTAAAATAAAGGATAAACAATCAGTAGAATATGCTCGAAAGAAAGAAAATATAGAAAATTAAACACGGAAACCAAATACGAAGAATCTGTCTCTTCTGTTATATCGGATGATCGATACGCCGTATTCAATTGACTGAATACGCCATATCGATCTGTTGAATAAAAATATGTTGTATCTGTTGAGAAAGTTTGATACGCCGTATACAACTGGTAAATACGCCGTATCTGATATTCGACTAGCATAGTGTACAGAAAACAATAAATAATAAAACAAACACATAAACAAACAAAAAATAATTAAAAACACAGAAATTTAAACTAATCTAAATTACGTTATCTAGGTTAAATCCAAAATACTAATAAAAAAAATTAACAACTTCACTCCCCGGCAGCGACGCCAAAAACTTGATGTGTCGTTGTGCGTAGGTATTATTTATTATCAAGTTTTACATTTATAAATTGTCGACTTTACCTAAAAACAAGACTAACGGGCAGAGTACCTAATCAGTTGTAGCTTCGTTGGTAAGTAGGGTGTCGATCACTAAAAGTGAGAGTGTTAATTACTAAGTCTACCAGTATTTTAGTTGTCTATGTTAGTTCTAATCTAAGTTAAACCTATGTTAAACCTAATTCTAACGGAGAGAGGGGTTTTTCAGTCTGAAAGACTGGCACGGGTTTTGGTGGTAACTTAAATCTATTTTAGTCACGATAACATACGCAAGCAAATAATCAGAATATAGAAGAGCGGTCAAGCCTATTATAAGGAAACTGTATTAATCATGATTTATCCAATTAAAACTCAGGTTTGTTTATTTGTGCAATGATTGACTTATCTTGAGGGGCATATCATTCCTAGATTTAGGCGGTACTTATTCCTAAAACCTAGAAACGCTAATTCTGTCATAATTAAACGAATCTGCATAAAGCAATCTTTTGTTGATTATAATCTATCTTAGGAAAGCAATAATGGTGATCTTATCGAATCCTAGCTCAACGATACTTTACTAACTTACTGTTTAATGACATCTTACATACTAGTAGTCTACTATCCAAGTCCTTACCAAGGGAATCAGAACATCATTTATTGATCCCAAGTCACCTGCTAGTCTAACTTGTTCACTAAACCAATGGAAAGGATAGGTCATTATTTGTGATCCTATGATTATAAATTACGGATATGGAGAGCTATCTCGACATCTAGCTAGCTCTATATTTTGCATTCCTAGATCCAGTTGAATGATAGGTTGCATACTTAAGCACGTAAATGAGTATAAATTGTTAAACATAATCAACGAGAAATTAAGCAATCGAAATAAACAAACCAAACATTAAATCTTCATAAACATGGCTAATACCTAAAGGTATTAGCCAATAACCATTGTATTGAATATAAACATAATAAACGAATCAACCAAGGTAACCTAACCGAGGTAAACGAATGATACCAAAAATTAAACGATTATTATAGTATAGATGATTACAAGGTGTTTCTTATGGAATTAAGCAAGTTACTTGACCTTCTTTGCTCTTCTTGCCTTCTGAAAATCGACTTTTGTGGTTAGGGTTTCAAAAATATGTTCAAGCATACCCTAAACTCGTGTTTAGTGATTTGTATTTATAGTCTCTGAAAATTCGTCAATACGTCGTATTAGTTGAGGTCAATATGGCATATTGGGGGTTTCTTAGATTAGGGACCACGTTTAATATCTTCCAGAATCTTTAAATAATCTTCAATATGGCATATAGAGGCTTCTGGATACGACGTATTGCTCTTTAATTCGTCTTGGTTTCTTGTGAAGTGCATGGACAGATACGTCGTATCTTCCTTGATGGATACGACGTATAGGCTGTCAGAACAATATCTTGAGATTTCTTCGATCAAGCTCCAAAATGTGTGCCTTCTAGCATAACTTTACTAATTACTCCATAATTACGGCAAATAACAACTTTAAGCAATTAAGTACCAATTCATGCAATAATTATACAAAATGGTTAAGAAACATGGGATAAATGATGCTATAAAAGTGACGTTATTTGATGTCATCATTCGGATAAGGAACTAACTCTGATACATCAAGCCGTTTGAATTGAAGAAGCTTTTCTTGCATTGCTTCTATCCATCCAGCATCGGTCATAGCCACTTTGACATTTCTCAGTTCCATAGTGCTCATGGACAATGCATAAATGCACATTTATGCATCTGTTTGTATCTGATTTCTTGTCAAAATTGGTCTTGAGGGTTCTCTATCACTTGTTTTAGAAGGTTATCCTTAGTCCATTGGTATTTATATTGGTACGGTTGATAGAACGTATGCATGTTAGACGGATCCACATATTGTGATGATGATTCAGCAAAACTTATGGATGGTGTAGCAAATGGATTGATAAACGCGTTATCATCAAATAATACATCGTTAGCATTATCAGTAATAACTTCTGATTGGATTTGTTGTTCAGCATTTTTTGCTGAGAATGTTGTTGTTGTTAGAGCTCGTCAACATCCTGTGAAGTGTTTGGAATAGCTGGAGCCTTTGTAGATGATTTTGTTGGTGTCGGTGCAGTATCTATAGTTGTTGTTGATGTGTTTGGAGTCTGAAGATTCAGAGTTTCCGGTGCAACGAGAGTAGTTCTTGTAGCCTCTGATGGTTGACCACCCTTCATAATAATCATACCTTGCTTCGAACAATAGTTCCAAATCACGTTTAGTTGGTTTTTGAGATGTTATTGTTGACAGAGCATAAGTAAGATCGAGTCCTGAACTGATGTGTCCAGAAGTCATTCCTTGAAGATCGAGTTTTGAACTGCTTTGTTCAAAAGCCATAGCTAAAAGCTCATTAAATGTGACATGCATCGTCTCCATGACCTTCTTTGTCCTTCGGTTGTAAACTTTGTAAGCACAAGAAGTAGTAGAATAACTAATAAAGAAGCTGATATCACCTTTCGCCCCAAGTTTCCCAATGTCCTCATGATCATTTTTGAGATAACAAAGAGCCACATATACATGTAGAAAGGAGATATCTGGTTTTCTATCGTTAATAAGCTCGTACGGTGTTTTGTTAAATCTTTTATGAATTAGGGATTGATTTTGAGTATAGCACACAGTATATACAGCTTCAACCCATAAGAATAATGAAGCACAAGAAAATATCAGCATCATTCGAGTTGCCTCCACTAACGTCCAGTTTCTTCGTTCAACGACCCCGTTTTGCTTAGGAGTTCTGACACTCGACGTTTGGTGAAAAATGGCAACATCTTCAAAATAAGCCTTAAGCTCTTTATGTGTGAATTCTATTTTGTTGTCGCTTACAATGATGACTGGAGCTTGTAGTAGAACTTGAATTTGCTTTAGGAATTTAATGATCACTTTTGGTGCTTCATCTTTTGATCTGAGAAAGGGTACCCAAGTGTAACGAGAGTAATCATCCACAATCACCAAAATGTACATCTTCCCATTAATGCTTTCGACTCTCATTGGCCTACATAAATCCATATGAAGAAGGTGTAACCTATTCTTAGAATTTGGAACAGGTTTTGGTTTGTGTGCTTTTTGCTTTTTCCCTACTCACATGATGGACAAATATGATCTTTCGAGTATTTGAATTTTAGAAGACATGTGATGAGATTGTCTTTTCCAAGAGTATTTATGGTGTCAAAATTGAGGTAGGATAAACGTTGATGCCATAACCAAGATTTGGTAGATGTAGCACGAGCCATAGGACAAACAAGAGATCCAGAGGTCATTTCATAGAGGTTGATGGTGTATAGGTTTGTGGAGCGATTTCCTTTCAACAGATCAACTCCATCTAAATTTTTGACAATGCAGGTGTTCCTTCTGAATGCAACCTCTAAATTTGAATCATAAAACTTTCCATCCGAGAACAGATTTTGTCCCAAGCCCTCAACGAAATAAACACATGTAATCAAGATGTTCCCCCATTGAAGATAGTTGTAACCCAAAAATGTTATAACATGATCATCCCCAAAGCAAACAATTCCCATAAACTTCCAAACGAAGTTGATGAGCAGCTTCAGATTCCCGGTCATATGCTTGGAGCAACCCGAGTTGAAACACCATAAAAAAATCTTGACAACCTTCCAAAAAAAGAAGTAGAATTTGGAAACTGTTTGCCTGTAGGTTCCAAAAGAATAGAAGCACTTGCATTATCACACTCAGATGTGTTAGACTTACTCTTAGTGTTACTGAATTCAATTATTTTTCCACTATGGAAAAAAATTCTTCCATTTAGTAACCACCTAAGGCAAGTTCTAGGTTTGTGAGGCCTAGGTGAAGCAAGTCTTTCTTTAGAACCTAACTCCTTAGATTTCTTGACATTTGCTTTATGTTTCAATTGATTTGCAATGTTTGAAACATTAGCACTTTGGTTTTTATCACTTGAATTCATGCCATTCACATAGTTAAACACACAGACATGTAGCATAAATAACCTCAGATTAATCATTCCGAATAGCAAGCTTAATGTTATTACATTCAGATGATGTATGTTTCTGATTATTAGAAAACATTAAATTCATATGGTGTTCTTTTACTTTATCTTCATTATTCTTAAGGCAACTACCCTTAGATGCAGAGGGGACCCTATCATTCTTTGTATTGCTCCTAGGATGTGGTCTTTTGGTCTTAGTAGTGCTTTCTACTCCTGGAGAAGATAAACCACTTTTGTTAGAATTCACATCTTTCTTGGTGATGACATAAGGGTGTGAAATAGTGATTGGTTTTGTCCTAACGCTTGTTGTTACATGTTTGTTAGGCACAAAGTGGTCTACCCTATAACTCTTAAAAGGATTAATTCAAAACATTTTTGGGGCAATCACTTTGTCATTTTCACAAGTTTTGATTCTTGAGTTTTGGGTACCAAGTGTGAAGTGACTGATTTTGTCAAATCATTTTAGTCAACAACCTTGGGAATAAACTGAGATTTTAGAAATAGAGTTACAGAATAAAGTTTTGTTCCCGAGGTTGAAGGTTTTCTAAACTTAGTATTCACACTCGTACCTTCTAATTCGTCTATTTTTTCAAAAAACTTTGTTTTAAACTTGGCTCTTAACTTAGCCTTTTCAGAAATCTTAGCATTAAGTTTTTCTTGCAAAGTGTCAGTTTTGAGTTTGGTTTGAGCATGTGTCTGTTTGATAGAATCAAAAAGGTTCTGGTAAATTGACTTAAGATGTTCATTCTCTTTTTCTAGAGACAAACCTGAAACTCTGAGGACACATTCTCAACATCAAGTTTCTGTGCCAAATAATCAAGGGTATTTGAAGCACACTGAGTATTTATACTCTTTCCCTTGATATCTTCTAACGGAGCTTGAAACCGTTTGATTTGATGTTGCATGTCATTGTAAGCTTTATCATACGAAATCTTATCATATTTGCATTCCTCACACTTTTTGTACTGTTTACTCCAAATAACAGCATACTCATTTTCCTTTTTAATGATACACGTTTCAAGTTTTTCTTTTGTTGATCCCAATATAATAGATCTTGCTTAGCTTGTATAAGGCTAAGTTGTATTGAATAAATCCAAAACAACTATGATAAAAACTTTGATTGTGAATATCAAAGACTATGCGGAATCTAGTCAATGATACTAAGAAGAATTTCAATGAAACAATAATGAATAAGATCAATAACAAATAGTTTACCAAACTTTCAGCCTCAATATAATACGAACACTCTTAATAGTGTTAAGGTTTACAAAACCTTAAAGCTACAAATAGATTGACAGAACAATGAAACATATATCAATTTCTATGCCCTAGGACCTCCTTTTATACACCAAGGAGTCCTAACTAGCTTACAATATTTTCCTAAGTAATCATGATCTTCTAAACAAATAACTTATACGTATCTTTTACAAAAATATCTCATACATATCACATAAGCAATATTTATCTTCAATCAATCTTTATCCTTTAGAAGTTGTAATCTTTTAGTAGTTGTAACTCTGTCAGCAGTTGTAACTTTTATACCAGCAGCACTAACTGTGTATAAGCAGCATTAACTACTTAGAATATTTCTTCATTCTTCTCCAGCAGTACTAAGTTACACTAGCAGTACTAACTTTACTCTGGCAGTACTAGCATTACTAGCAGTAGTAACTAGCAGTACTAATATACACTAGCAGTAGTAACACTAGCAGTGCTAACTACTTACCATATTTTTCATAAAGATTACTAACAGCACTAATTTATGCTTAGCAGTACTAACACACACTTGAGCAGTCTTAACTTCCACTAGCAGTAGTAATTTCCAACCAGCATCAAGAAGTTTTTAATCCCAACAATCCTCCCCTAAACTTGATATTTATCTTCAAAATCTCAAGTTTCTTCATTGAAAGCTTCATAATCATTAGGAGGATGCTTTCAAACACTTCATTGTTTCTTGAGTTATTTAGTCATGAGCTTAAGAAGTTGATAGCAAATTTTATTCAGATGATCAGTTTGAAGCTTCTTGTTTAACATCTCTATAATTGTTGCTGGTGTAAGGGATATCTCTTCTCAACCAACATAAAGAGATGCATGTCTTGAAACCTCACAAAGTGTACTCCACAGGAATCAAATAATTTCCAAATCAAAGGTTTCCTATGACATTTTCTAATGGATCATTCCTAGATTCCTTAACATTGACTATGTAACACCCCCAAATTGAGGTTCGCAACAGAATAAAGGGTCCCAGGGAGTTATTCATAATACCATTGCACAAAAGATATGAGAGAGACGACCTCTAAATGAAGTCATTGAAAAGTAATCTCGTTCATTTATGAAATCTCTAAATTGTTGTAACCATTTGTCCCATAGTTTGGCATCACAATGAAAATGCTATGAAATAATACAACAAGATTTGGTGATTTGAATGTATGTAGCAAATCCATGAATGTAATCTTGTAAAGTTTAGACTCCAATGCACATCAAGTAAGCCAAGTATCTGTTTCACTTGAAGGAAAAAAACATGCTTAAAAGTCAGTCAACATTAAAGTTGTGTTGAGTTAGGACATCAAATAAGTCTTTTTTAATAGGATCATTTATCACCATGGTTATTACATTTTGTATAGTTATTGCAAAGAAGTGATACTATAATCATTATTTATTTGACAATTGCAGTAATTATGGAGTACTTGGTGAATATTAGTATAAGGCGCGCATTTTGGAGCTTAAATGAAGATATTTTGAAGATTATTGATCTTGACAACCAATATGCTTTATCCATTAAAGAAGATACGGCGTATCCGTGCCTGCACTCACCAAAGACCACAAAGGAATAAAGCTCAATGCGCCGTATCCAGAAGATGTCAATACGTCGTATCGAAGATATAGTATCTGAATATTTTGGAAGATATCAAACGTGGTCCATACTCCAAGAAATCCCCAATATGCCGTATCTAATCTTTGGATATGCCGTATCGAACCGAGCAACTCTTCGAGTGTATAGACCTATTAAATAAATAGACAAACTCAAAATGAGTGCATAGTAAGCGTGTGACCTCTGTGAGCTTCGACCTATTCTCGATACCTAAAACCATAAAATAGATTTTCAGTGGAGAAAAAGAGCAGAAGAGGTCGAGCAACGCTGTCAACTCCATAGGAGACAACGTGTAATTTCATATACTTTAGTAATCGTTCAGTTTTTGGTATCATTTTCCCTTTCGTTCACTCGGTTTAGTATTTAACTGGCTAAATAACTGCTGTTGTATTTATTAATGATGTTTGAAGGCTAATACTTCGGGTATTAGCCTTCTATTATGAGATCTGAATGTTTGGTATTTGTTTATCTCGATTTCTTAATTTATCGTTGAATGCTTGTTTATGTTTTATCAATTTATACTTGTTTACGCGCTTTTGTATGCGACCTATCATTCAACTGGATCTAGTGATACGGACCAAGTAAATCAGAGTCTGGATATAACTCTCCATATAGTTATTTTTATACATCTAGAATCATAGGATCACAAATATTGTCCTTTCTAAATCTGTGTCTAGTATACGCTTCGGGGCTTAACTGGTTAATTGGATATTGCCAATGGTTTATTGATTGTGTTGACTAGCAGGTGAACCTAGATAATTCAACAAATAATGTTCTGATTCCATTGGATAGTTGGACAAGTGGACTACTAGTGTATAAATCGCCATTAAGCGGTAAGTGGGTAAAGTCTCTATGAGCTTAAACGTTTCAAGTTCAACATGTTTTAATCACCTTAGATTTCTTTATAATCTGCAAATAAAGGATGCTTATGAGGATGCTTTAATTGTGAGATAATTAATGTGTCTAGGTCTTAGGATGATGTAACGCCTAAGTCTTAAGAATGATATACCGCCTCGAGAGAAGAAATCATTTCACTTAATAAACAAACCAATTTTCTAATCAGATTAATAATGGTTAATACAGTTTTCTAATATTTGGCTTAACCGCTCTTTTATCTTTTATTTATTTGCTTGCGTTTGGGTTAAAGTGCATTGATGTGATTGTAGGTCACACAACGAAACTAGCGATTGTCAGTCTATCAAGCTGAAAACCCCCTTTTTCTGTTTTAGAACATTTAGATTAGGTTTGCATAGGTTTAGAATAGAATAGAATTAACATAGGATTAGATAACCAAGATATTAATTAAATTGATAGATTTAACCTCGCTTCAAGTGTTCGTACACCTACTTACCATGAAACTACTACCGATCGGGTACACTGCCCGTTAAAGTGTTGTTTTTAGTTTAGTCAACAAAATATAAATTTAAAACTTGAATCAATAAAATATACACCACACAACGACACATCAAGTTTTTGGTGCCATTACCGGGGAGTGAAAATTAATCTTGATTTTTATTTGATATTTTGGTTTTTAACATTAGATTAGATCTAGCCCTTAGGAGTAGTATAATTTAGAGTAATTTGTATTCCTGTTTATTATGTTTGTGTGATACGACGTATTTAGTTCTTTGAATACGAATGTATTGGTTGTTTAACTGCCTTTCTAGTGAGTTTATTTCAGTATGGATGATTCCCACATGACTATGGAAGAATATATCAAGCTTGAAGAAAAAAAAGCTCATAGGCGTGGTCGGGTGTTTAACTAGAAAATTGCTACATATGGGAAGATCAGGGTTGATGACGATCTTTACGACCTTAGATCTATGGAAGCTGAATTTCTAGCTCTAGTCATTGATGATATATTTGCACTTCAAGATGCACTTCCATGCAAATCTCAAGTAAGTACTCCTGTTAACGATGAGATCGACTTTAGAATATCATTTGACGAATCTGACGATGAGGATTACATAATAATTTGTGACAAAAACTCATTTTCTTATAAAATGATTTTTGTTAACAATTTGAAAACGCATTCGGAGAATGATAATGAAAAAGCCGGTGTACCTTCTTTTCCGTCACCCAAGCCTACGACTAGTTATGTTGATGATTTAGACTCTATAAGATTTGAGAATGAAAATATCCAGTCATTATTTACAATTTTGCTCAAATGGTATTATTCTGTTTACTTAATCTAAAATAATTTAAGCCTCAACATAAACTATGAATCTGATTTTAAAGGTTGAAAATCATTGGTCCAAATATGATGATGTGGGAGACAAAATGTTTTTGTACTTTAATGATGATACTCTTTCAAACGTATTCATCACGATGATTTTAAATCGGTATGAGGATATTGATAATGTTGAATTGATGTATTCTAGTCTTAACAGAGGTAGTGAAATACTCATGGGTCAATTGTGCTTTTGTGTAAACAAGTCAACGGATAAGATCAATAAAAACCTCAGAACAGGAAGTTTTGTCATAAACTTAAATGCAAATATTGTGATTTGGAACTATTACACAAACAGAATGCTATTCTATCTCATTATGAATTTATATGTACCGTTTGGCGTTCCGTTCAACCCTAAGCGGTATTATAAGAATGTTAATTGTGCGATAATGTTGCAGAGGCCAAGGTACGTTTTCTTTACTTTATATTAGGAAAATTGGTCTCCAAGGACGTATTGTACGGGTATTATGTTTAAACCTATACGGCGTATCCACTGTATTTAACTTGCATTGACTAAGTCAACAAAATTCGCCAATACGGCGTATGTTGGGACTTAAAAGACTTCAAGGATTCTTAGAGTTACTACTGCTCAGTGCTGCTGGTACAAAAAGTTTATGTTGCTGATTACAACTACTTGAAGACTTACTACTGTCAAGAGGATAAAGACAGTTTAAAGAGATAAAGATTGTTTGGAGAACAAGAATACTTGTGAGATACGTATTGAAGATATTTTGTGCAAGATATGTATATGTAATGTTAAGAGATTACAATTTATGTTTAGAAAAGATTATGATATCTAAGGAATGTATTGTAAGCCGACTAGGACTCCTTAGTCTATAAAAGGAGGCTCTAGGGCATTAGTTGAGACACGAATACACGAATACAGGAGTTTTTAAGCTTTCATAGTTGTTAAGTAGATTTAGAGAAGCTTCAAGGTTGTAAACCCTAGTACTGGTGAAGAGTACTCGTGTTATTGATCTAATAATATTGGAGCGTTTGGTAATATCTTTGTTTCATTCTACTGCATCACAGTTTACTATTGCATTCACATTCTTCTAAGTACTAAAGAGTAGATTCCGCATACTCTTAGTATCAACAAAGTTTCTACCATAGTTGTCTTGAATCTATTTAATACAACTAAACCTTTAACAGGGTTTGCAAGATCTAGCTGGGATCAACAAGTGGTATCAGAGCCTTGTGTTCTGAAACTTTAATCTAGAAGTTATAGAATTTGAATCTGCACAGAGTAATACTACTGCTAAGTTACCCATACTCAAACTAGGTGAGTATGAGATGTGGGTGATAAGAATCAAGAAATACTTCCAGGTATAAGACTATGCTCTATGGGAGGTCATAATAAATGGTCTCATGGGTATTTGTACCACAAACAGCACAAGAGAATGGTACTTTAGTTACAAAGATGTCAGTTCTTGTAACTGCTGAAGAAAAGACCAACAAGAAGAATGATTTGAAGGCTAGAAGCTTGCTACTCATGGCTCTTCCCAATGAACATCAACTTACTTTTGTTCAGTACAATGATGCTAAAACAATGTTTGCTGCTATCGAAACACGATTTGGAGATAATGAAGCCACTAAGAAAACACAAAAGACACTTTTGAAGCAACAATATAAAAATATTAGTGCATCAAGCACTGAGTCTTTTGACTCTATCTTTAACAGGCTCCAGAAGATTGTTAGTCGGCTTGTAATTTTGGGTGTAGTCATCACTCAAGAAGACTTAAATTCAAAAATTTTAAGCAGCTTGCCCCTGAGTGGAATACTCATGTTGTAGTCTTGATGAATAAGGCTGAAATTGAAACAATGAGCATTGATGATTTGTACAACAACTTCAAGATTGTTGAACAAAGTGTAAAAAAATCTGTTGGTGCAAGTAGTGGTGCTCAAAACATGGCCTTTATGACTGCTCCAAGCACTAGTAGTACTAATGATGTTAATACTATTATACCTGCATATGAAGTAGTATTGCTAGCCCTAATGTTAACA